>JAHKKF010469503.1:0-13464 GCA_019740295.1 Labeo calbasu | reverse complement strand
AGTATTTTGCAGCAGTGGTATCTTGTTTTTTTAATGTAATAAGACGATTTGAGACAAATGCGATGTTATTTAATAGAAAACTATGCAGATGGCGCTCTGTGGCGCGGCAGGAATTTGAACAGTGTTCTGAGTCCTAGCTGGGCGCCGCGGACAGACGCCGAATGGCGCCGCCGGTGTGCGTATACTCGTAGAAAACTATGTGTTCGAATTTTAAAGACGTGGCGCGGCGCGACGCGACGCGGCGCGGCGCTTCTCGTCCGGTGTGCGACCCCCTTAAGAGTCAGTTGTTTGTGAACCGGACTACACCTGTTGCCCAAGCCTGTTGTTGATTCATTAAAAATAATCTGTTCATAAGACTCATTTGTTGGTGAATCAGAGTACATTGATGCCCATGTGTGTTGTTGATTAACTAAAAAGAACCTGTTCATAAGAGTAATTTGTTTGTAAATCGGACAACACCTGTTGCCCACCATAGACTGTGTAGTGTCCATGACGTCACCCATAGGTTTCCGAAGAGCATTTTTGAAGCTCTTAGTGGGCGGGAGTCGGCCATCGCCATCTTGGAATCGCGTCACTGCACGTCACTCCCGGATAATCGAAAATGGGCAAATAGGCGGGACGTGGGTGGAACTGGTTGCTGAAACTACGCCCGCCGAGCGCGACGGTGGTGACAGCAGCGGCAATCCACATTATGCAGAACTTTAAGGCTTAATATAAATTAAACGGATGAGTTAAAAAAAAATCACCCCCCTCAGAGTTGACATGATGGGCAAAATTAGATATATAGACCAAAACCAATTTTTGAACCAGGCTGTAAACATATTTTTTCTGCTGTGAAGTTGGGCATTTTAACATGAAGAGTCTATGGGATTGACTCCCTTTTGCAGCCAGCCTCTAGCGGCCAGTCGTTGAATTGCAGTTTTAGTCACTTCCGTGTTGGCTTCAAGAGGGAGAAAGGGAGGTTGCTGCTTGTTGCCCACACGTGTTGACGATTCTTTACAAAGAACCTGTTCATAAGCGTGATTTGTTTGTGAACTGATCTAGACTTGTTGCCCATGCCTGTCGATGTTTTAATAAGAACCTGTTCATGAGAGTCATTTGTAAGTGAATCAGACTACACTTGTTGCCCATGCGTGTTATTGATTAATTAAAAAGAACCTGTTCATAAGAGTTATTTGTTTATGAGTCGGACAACACTTGTTGCCCACGCGTGTTGTTGATTTATTAAAAATGCATGTAAAGAACCTCTTCATAAGAGTCATTTGTTTGTGAATCGGACTACGCTTGTTGCCCACACGTGTTGTCGATTCATTACAAAGAACCTGTTCATAAGAGTGATTTCTTTGTGAACCAAACTCACGTGTGTTGTTGATTCATTAAAAAGAACATGTTCATGAGAGTCATTTGTAAGTGAATCGGACTACACTTGTTGCCCACACGTGTTGACGATTCATTACAAAGAACCTGTTCATAAGCGTGGTTTGTTTGTGAACTGAACTAGACTTGTTGTCCATGCCTGTCGATGTATTAAAAAGTACCTGTTCATGAGAGTCATTTGTAAGTGAATCAGACTACACTTGTTGCCCATGCATGTTGTTGATTAATTAAAAATAACCTGTTCATAAGAGTCATTTGTTTATGAGTCGGACAACACTTGTTGCCCACGCGTGTTGTTGATTTATTAAAAATGCATGTTGTTGATTCACTAAAAAAGAACCTGTTCATAAGAGTCATTTGTTTGTGAACCAAACTAGACTTGTTGCCCACGTGTGTTGTTGATTCATTAAAAAGAACCTGTTCATGAGAGTCATTTGTTAGTGAATCGGACTACACTTGTTCCTCCTGCGTGTTGTTGATTCATTTTTAAAAAAAAACCTGTTCATAAGAGTCATTTGTTTATGAGTCGGACTACACTTGTTGCCCACGCGTGTTGTTGATTCATTAAAAAGAACCTGTTCATGATCATTTGTAAGTGAATCAGACTATACTTGTTGCCCACACGTGTAAGAGACATTTCTTTGTAAGTAGGGCTACACTTTCTTGCCCACACGTGTTGTTAATTCATTAAAAAGAACCTGTTCATAATAGTCATTTTTTTGTGAGGCAGACTACACTGTTTTGCCCACGCGTGTTGTTGATTCGTTAAAAAGAACCTGTTCAAGAGAGTCATTTGTAAGTGAACCGAACTACACTTGTTGCCCACATGTGTTGTTGATTCATTAAAAAGAACCTGGTCACGCTGTTATTGAGTGCAGCGCAAAGAACCAAACTATAATACTATTTCAGTTGTTCAGTACTATGTAGATCTAGCTATAGGAAGTGACCCAGATTTCACAGAAATGCATCCATATGCGCAGCATGCCTACACATTTGAAAGAGCACGTTATCTACATGCTCAACGAGCAGTGACCTGTAACAACAGTACGTGAACTGTATCGTCCAGCTGACATTCTTTGCCATATGTTTCTTTTAGACACGGTAGATGGATTTGTAGCGAACTAAGCACCAATTCCTAACGTCACTTTTCATGAGGGACATTAAAATCCATTAGCGTTTGCACTGACTCCCATACCACGAGCAGATTAAATCTGGACACGCGGTGGCTGTGTAAATATTGCATAAACATTTTCCCGCCGTACATGCAGTACAGTATGAATGAGAATGAACTAATGGCTGGGATTTATGCTTCCCGCTGATGGTTCACAGTAAGAGTTTTGTTCCATTTACCTGCTTGCGTTGGAGTATTTTGAATAAAAAGCCAATAATGTGTGTGCTGGGAAACATCCAAGAAATTACATGAAATGACTCTTGCGCTCAGCGCCTGCAATTCAGCCAAATGAAGTACATTTTTAACATAATGAAAAGGGCCGTTGCATTAAGTCAGTAGAGCGGTTTATAGACTGGGAAACTGATGCTGATTTCGAAAAGCATGTTGAGATGACGGTATGCAGATCGGCACACACACACTGTTGTGATTGCGATCATAATTACAGTCATTAATATTACTGCAGTTCATAAATGCAACGACCTACCGGCGCATTTGCTAAAGTTACGACCCCTCGACCAAATTGAGGATATGATGGCTCGATGGCTTGGCGCTACACCTTTTATAAATAGAAATGGCAAATGTTATTCTGCTTAAATAAGTGATTGTCAAGGCAAAATATGTTTAAGCAAGCCAGAACTACGGCTGGCTGTTTCCCCATGAAATAAAATAAATAACATAAGGTAATTGGGATTTTATTTATTTATTTGTTTTTTTTTTTTGTTTGTTTGTTTTTGTTTTTTTGGTTTTTTTGACTTCTCGCAATCCGAGAGGGGAAAAAATCCGAGATATAAACTTTTGATTCTGATTCTGAACTCTGATTCTCGCTGATCTCACAATTTTTACTTTCTTCCTCGTAAATCTGATGTTTTTCTTCAGAATTCTGAGTTTATATCTCGCAGTTCTGATTTTTTTCCCCTAAGATGCAAAACGCTTTTTTTACTCAATTCTAGGAGTACATCTTGCAGTTCTGACGTTTTTATTTATTGTTAATAAATAAAATTATTGTTGTTTCCACCACAAAACTTTTTATCTCAGTCTTGATTTTTCTTACAATTGCCAGTTTATATAGCACATTTCAGACATTTGTATCAGAAACGGAAGTTTATATCCGTGGTTCTGACGTTTTCCTCAGAATTCGGAGTTGACATCTTGTCATGTTCTCACAATTGTGAGTTTATATCTAGCAAATCTGACTTATTCTCCCATCAGAATTTTGACTTTATATCTCGCAGTTCTGACTTTTTTCCGTAGAATTGTGGGTTTACATCTCACAATTCTGACTTTTTTAAACGCAGAATTCTATTATTACATTTTGCAATTCTGACGTTTTACTCAGAATTCTAAGATCACGTCGCAATACTTACCTTTTCCCCCCAGAATTATTTTTTTTTTCTCGCAATTTTGAGTGTTTCTCACTTTTCTTTTCTTTTCTTTTCTTTTCTTTTCTTTTCTTTTCTTTTCTTTTCTTTTTTTTCTTCCATATGAAATTCTGACTTTTTTTTCCTCTAATTTTGACTTTGACTTAGTTTATAGTTTAGAGTTTACATCTGACTTTTTTTTTAACTCAGAATTCTAGATTGCATTTTGCAATTCTGACTTTTTAATCAGAATCTTGAATTTATTTCACGCAAATTAAATTTTTTTTTTTCTGAGTTTACATCTCATAATTATGACTTTTTCCCTAAAAATTCAGAGTTTACATCTGACTTTTTTTTTCTTTAACTCAAAATTTTAGGATAGCATTTTGCAACTCTGAAGTTTTTCTCAGAATTCTAAGATTTTGTTCTCACAGTTGCGAGGATATTTCATAATTCATACCATTTTTTTTCAGAGCTGCGAGTTTATATCTTGCAATTTTGACTTTTTCTCTAATTTTGACTTTGACTCTTGCAATCCTTACTTTTTTTCTGAGTTTATCTTGTAATTCTGACGTTTTCCTCAGAATTCTGAGTTCACATCTGACTTTTTTTTAAACTCAGAATTCTAGATTGCATTTTGCAATTCTGACGTTTCTCAAAATTCTAAGATCATATCTTGCAATTTTGGCCTTTTATTTTTCAGAATAATCTTTTTCCCAACACAAAACAAAAAAAGGTTTGCGACTTTTTATCTTTTGACTTTTCTTCTCGCAATTGCGAGGAGATCTCATAATTCATTTTTTTCCCAGAGCTGCGAGTTTCTATCTCGCAATTCTGACTTTTTAATCAGAATTTTGAATTTATTTCACGCAATTCATACTTTTTTTTGAGTTTACATCTCATAATTATGAGTTTTTCCCTAAAAATTCAGTTCACTTTTTTTTTCTTTAACTCTGAATTTTAGGATAGCATTTTGCAATTCTGAAGTTTTTCTCAGAATTCTAAGATCACATCTCGCAATACTGACCCTTTTTTATTATTATTATTTTTTCCCCGCATTTTTATCTCAGTTTTGACTTTTGTTCTCACAGTTGTCAGGATATTTCATAATTCTTACTTTTTTTTTTTCAGAACTGCCAGTTTATATCTTGCAATTCTGACTTTTTTCTTAGAATTCTGAGTTTACATCTGTCAATTTTGACTTTTTTTTACACATTTAAGTCTAAGACTGCATCTCACAATTCTAACATTTTTCTCAGAATTCAGTTTTTTAATAAAAAAAGGTAATTGCAGCTTTTTTAATTCTGACTTTTTAATCAGAATTGCAAGTATATATCTCACAATTTGGACATTTCTTCTCAGAATTACTCAAAAACAAAAACTTCGAATTGTAATATAAAAAGTCACAATATGGCCATTACGCATCAAATCAACCACATTTCAAAAACTTCCCCGATTCAAATTATTGATATTTCTAATATTTTTTTCTGAAGAAAGATACAGACGTGTAGTGATGAAAGCCAAACTATTAAATGTCATGGATGAATATTTACTACAGTAAGTAATCCACTATTTTGTAGCGAGAGGTCAAAATGGCAATTTTCACCTGAAATTCAGAGTCAAGTTACAGCGGGGTAAAAATGACTTCAGAAAGATGGCAGCATCACAATGTTATTTTTACACAGAGACTGGTAGTTCTATTAGTAAAATCTGTTGACTTTAGCAATTTTTGTTGCATCATGTGCCAATGATGACCATTCAAAAATGGGGAACCAGCACTTTTTTAAAAGTTTTTCTCCAAGTTTGCATGCCTGTAACTCAAGAAGTATTAAAGATATCTTAATGCCTTTTTAGATATTGGGTTTTAACCAACTTTCCTTTTGGCATCTTTATTTTTAAGGCCCTATGAAATTCGGTTCCAGAGATATTGGAATTTCAATAATTTCCAGGAGTAAATCAGTAAAATGTACTCATTTTCAGAGGTCAAAAACCAAATGTGGAGCAGTGTGCAAAAATATGACACTTATTTTCTTTTAAACAGGAATGTCTGAAGAACAAACAATGTTAAGACTAAAGATATATCTCGTTTATTTTTGCCAAAACAACTGCATTGAATATACCAGTCTGAGTGCCATAAATTTTCTTTTTCCAAAGTTTGCGTGCCTATAACTCAAGAAGTATTAAAGATATTGCAATATGATTTTAGATTCTAGTTTTTCATAAACCTTTCTTTTGGAATCTTCATTTTCAAGGCCCTACATCATTCAGTCCCAGAGACATGGAGATCTCAATGAGGAAACCTTTTTTTTTAAATTGTTGAATACCAATTTTCAACCAAATCTTGGTCACTTTTTTATTTGAATCTAAGGTGGAAATTGCCATTTTGACCTCCCTCTACAAAATAGTGGATTGCTCAGTAAATACTCATCTATGACATTTAATATTTTGGCTTTCATCACTATACATGTGTATCTTTCTTCAGAAAAAAAATATTAGCAAAATCAAAAATTTGAGCCGGGGATCCTCTGGTTAAGTTGACATGCAATGACCCAATTACCCTTTTTTATTTTTATTGTTTTTTAAACAAGCTTCCATGATTTGACCACAAATGTCCTGCAATTATTTATTTATGAAAATAGGTCTACTGTTCAGTCAAACGGTGTTGAGCGGCAGTGATTACCATTTTGCATTTGAACAGATTCATTCAATAGACTTTCAGAAGCAAATGAATTACAATCCAAAGAAAAACAGGTTCAGGGTTTGATTAATGGACTCAAGTGACACGTAAAATACCGGGCGCAGATGATTAGCGACTGGTCAGTAGCGTTGGCGAGTCTCTGCCGTGCTACCTAATACTCCCAGCAGTGGTCAACGTAAACACAGCTGTTTAACACCCTCCGTGCGCGCACCCGTGATAAATCTCAGCTTTGTGTGAGGTCACGAGGCTACCTTTTCTCCGCTTCCTCTCGTTCACCTGGAATTATGGGTGAATTCCTTTATAAAATGGTAAATTAGTGGTCCGGGGACGAATGTAATGACAAGTAATTATAGCTATATTACATTAAAACTAATTAGGCAATTATGCATGAATACGAACACAACGATGCGACCGTTACGCAGCAGTCAGATTAACGTCAACGGCGCTGTCAGGCTTGTCAGAACCTTCAGCTCCGTTTACCACATCTGGCAGTCAAAGCCACGTTTAAGTTCGTCTTTTGGACAAATAATTATTCACAGGCATTGACAAATCCAAAGCAACGTTTAAACAAGTGTCTGTGGTGATAGCCATGAAGTGCCTCCTGGCTCATTCTCATGGAGTGTATTAATATGTACGAGATTCAAGTAGCTCTCAAAAACTTAACCAGCTATATCAGCTATTTCAGTGTTTAAATAGTTGATGGAGCTTCTAAAAATGAAGAGCTGTGAGTTGCCTGTAATATATTCTGGCTGCGCTTGATCGGTAAATGAGAAAATGCCAACCTAATACTGATGTCTTTTTCATTGTAAGCAGAAAACACTATTTTCCTAGTCATAGTTAATGAATAGTTTATATGAAAGTGTACAGCCCTTATGTATGTTTGTGTGGACACAAAAATAGTTATTGTGTAGAATGTCCTGGCTGCTCTTTTCCAAAATTGACGTCAAACGTTAATGCAGATTTTTAGCTTCAGAGGACTTACAATATATCATGTTATTTTTGACACTTCTATGATCTTTTTATTGGTCATGTTTGAATCCTGACAGCTTCGTTCCCTACTTTTATTGTGTTGGAAAAATGTAAACCAGAAATTGTACAAAATAACTCCTTTCTTCACTAAAGAAAGTCATGGGTTTAGAAAGACATGAGAGTGAGCAAATTTTGGGTGTACTATCCCTTTAAGACCACAGTGACTAACTGTTCATAATTCTGTTGGGATGAGTATAAGCAAGTTTATACTCGTTTATAAAGGGAAATTTATTTTCAGCCGTCTCTCAGGAGTAAACACAAGACGCAGCAGGCCCTGATGCCGAAAAAGAATATCCAACTAATTCAAATAAACAGCATGTCGTCCAGCCAGAGGTCAAGCAGGTTTAGGTCAACTCTTCTGCTAATGCTCTAGATGCAACGTGTGTGTCTGAGGTTCTGTAATTGAATTCATGTGTTCTGATGTGTATATACTTGCATTTGTAATCAGATTTTTGTGGAAATTATTCCCAGAGATGGCAGCCAAAAGAAAACCGCTTATACTATTACAGTATCACACCAGGAAAAAACAAATATTTTTTATTTTGGTTGGTTGTTTTTAAGTTATTGGCACTGTTGACACAGCGGGCATTAATGTTAGGTTGTGGTTCTGTATCAGAAGGTTGGTGGGTTTTTAGAAACGGCTTAAATGGTAATATTGTAGCTTCTGTTAAAGCGTAAGTCCAGAATTGAAATTTCCTGATAATTTACTCACCCCCACGTCATCCAAGATGTTCATGTCTTTCTTTCTTCAGTCAAAAAAATTAAGGTTTTTGAGGAAAACATTGCAGGATTATTCTCCATATAGTGGACTTCAGTGGGGATCAATGTGTTGAAGGTCCAAATTGCAGTTTCATGAATAAGGATCTCACGTAGCAAAACAATCAGCCATTTAAAAAAAAAATGTATATACTTTTTAACCACTGCACATCTTGCACTTTCTCGACTTTACACATTATGTATTAATGTTGAAAAGGTCACGTGAGGCAGGCATATCTGGTAATAATTGTAACTACATAAAAAAAAAGTGTTAGCATGTTGCATGTCATTAGCGGAGTTCTAGCATGATTAGCATGAAGTTATCATGTTAACATGTTGCTAGGATGTTTCTAAAATGATTAGCATGTTGCTAGCATGTTTGTAATATGATTATCATGTTATTAGCATGTTAGCATGTTGCTAGGATATTTCTAACATTATTATCATGTTGCTAGCATGAAGTTAGCATGTTGTTAGGATGTTTCTAACATGATTGGAATGTTGTTAGTATGTTTTTAGCATGATTGTCATGTTTCTAAGATGATTATGTTGTTATGCCATGTTGTTAACATGTTGCTAGCATGGTTACCATGAAGTTAGCATGTTGCTAGGATGTTTCTAACGTTAGCATGTCTGTAGCATGATTAGCATGTTTCTAACATGATTTTCATTTTGCTAGCATGAAGTTAACATGTTGTTAACATAAGCATGTTGCTAGCATGTTTGTGACATGTTTAGCAAGTTGTTACCATGTTGCTATGATATTTCTAACATGAGTAGCATGTTGCTAGCATGGTTAGCATGAAGTCAGCATGTTGATAATATGTTTGTAACATGTTTACCATGTTGTTAACATGTTTGTAACATGATTAGCATGTTGTTAGTATGTTGTTAACATTTTGCCAGGATGTTTCTAACATGATTATCATGTTTCTACCATGGTTACCATGAAGTTAGCACGTTGCTAATATGTTTGTAACAAGTTTACCATGTTATTAACATGTTTGAAACATGATTAGTATGTTGCTAGCATTTTGTAGCATGATTTCTAATGTAATTATTATGTTGTTATTAATGTTACTAAGATGATTAGCATGTTGCTATGATGTTAGCATGAAGTTAGCATGTTGCTAGGATTGTTAGTATGTTAACATTTTGCTAGGATGTTTCTAACATGATTATCATGTTTCTGCCATGGTATCATGAAGTTAACATGTTGCTAATATGTTTGTAACATGTTTACCATGTTGTTAGCATGTTTCTAACATGATTAGCATGTTGCTAGCATGATTAGTATGAAATTATAATGTTGTTAACATGATTAGCATGTTGGTAGGATGTTGCTAACATGATTAGCATGGTTGGCATGAAGTTACCATGTTGCTAGCATGTTTGTAACATGTTTAGCATTTTGTTACCATGTTTGTAACATGATTATCAGGTTTCTAACATTATTATCATGTTGTTAACATGATTAGCATGTTGTTAACATGTTGCTAGGATGTTTCTAAGATGATTATCATGTTGCTTGCATGATTTGGATAAAGTTAGCATGTTTTAAAAATGTTCATAGAATGATTAATGTGTTACTAGCATGTTGTTAACATGATTAGCAAGTTACTAGCATGGTTGTAGCATGATTAGCATGTTACTACCATGTTGTAAACATGATTACCTACTTACTAGCATGTTGTTACCTTTATTAGCAAGTTAATAGCATGAGTCTAGCATGATTGTCATGTTTCTAACACGCTTAACATGTTACTAGCATGTTGTTAGCATCATTAGCATGTTTCTAACGTGATTTTTTATGATTACCATGTTACCAGCATGTTGTTTGATTAGCTTGTTTCTAGCATGATTTTTTTCATGATTAGCATGTTACTAGCATGTTGTTAACATGATTACAAGTTACTAGCATGTTGTTAACTTTATTAGCAAGTTAATAGCATGAGTCTAGCATGATTGCAATGTTTCTAACATGCTTAACATGTTACTAGCATGTTGTTAGCATCATTAGCATGTTTCTAACGTGATTTTTTTATGATTACCATGTTACTAGCATGTTGTTTGATTAGCTTGTTTCTAGCATGATTTTTTTCATGATTAGCATGTTACTAGCATGTTACTAGCATGGTTTAGATAGATAGCTAGATCCACCTTTTTCTGAACGTGGAAGCCTCACGCGATTAGAACAGTGCTTTAAATTTTCGGTCTCTGGTGTTTCTAGTCAAATTAACAAATTTTTCGAGCTGATAATATAACATTAACCTGCGCACATTTTTATATGTAGTTATATTGAAAAAGTATCAATTCAGTTGATCTTTTTCCCCGTTTTAACTTCTTTCTTCTTTGGAGACCGGAACACGGAAGCAAATGGAAATTAGAATCCATGATGGCACTGCTCATCAGTTACTCAGGAAAAAGGTGGATAGATTAGAATGGAAGATTAAATAAATTTGAATGGATTAATAATTGTATCAACAGATTCTGGGAGTTTAAAATTTGAATTTTGACAGTTGGACAGTTGAACATTCCATCAATGTAAGTCTATTGGATTTTTAAGGTGTTTTGAATCTTCAGTTTTATAAAAACTTTAAGTCAGATGA
The DNA here is from genome assembly GCA_019740295.1 of Labeo calbasu. Lineage (NCBI taxonomy): Eukaryota > Metazoa > Chordata > Actinopteri > Cypriniformes > Cyprinidae > Labeo > Labeo calbasu. The sequence continues at coordinate 2,466 of JAHKKF010469503.1, read as the reverse complement.
GTCTGAAGAGCTGGGCTGAGTTTGGTGGTTCCAGAAGCTTTAGGAGGACTAGTGTTCAGAAATTTTAGTCTCATAAGAATAAGAAGCCAAGCCAACCTAATAGTATTTTTTTAAAGAGAGTGAGATTGTAGTGTTTTCTTTTATAAAACTGTATTTTTTTAGTGATTCATTAGTGATTTAGGAATTCATGCAATCAAGGTAAAATAGCACAGTAGTTCAGTCGGTGTAGTTTTATCTTATTTTAATGCTGAATTCTTTAAGTAATGCTTTCAGGAAGCTATGGTACATTTCTTTAGAAACAGGCAGAGTTAAGTAAACATTGTGCTGCCAAGTTCCCACACCTCAAACAGCAGCGTTTATCTCCCTCTCTTTCTTTTAGCGAACTTATAACACTTGTCAGTAATGAGAAGATTCCTTAGCGTCTCCTGGACCATAAAGAACCCTCAGAGGACCGCTGATCAACCTCCCACCTCAACTCGCAGTGATCAACCACTCAATAATTGTGTTACTTTATGTCAGTGGCTTTTAAGGTTATGAGATTATTTCTTTCCGAGTCGACAGGCCAGCTTTGATTTGAAATATGCGTTTAATAGCAACGTCTAAATAAGTTTTGCTGACCCTCCGAGTGCGATTGAGCGTTCTAACACCAGTCTTGTTACGTCAGCCGTGTTTTGGTAATATTAACGGCTTCGCAGTCTATTAAAACAAAGAAAGGATTACAAATTGACAGTGGATATAAAAGTACATGACCCCGTGTACAGCATACGTGTCTCTGATGTGCCGTAGCTACAGGGCTCTCCGGAGACTTGTTCCAAGTTATTTATGATTCAGGAATTAATCTCACTTAGCGAAAGCTCCCGAAGAAGCGATCGTCTTGAAAAGCGGTGAGGGGGAGGGCTGCGGCAGGGGTAGGGGTAGAGGCTGAAACGCGATTCAAGACTTATTTAAATCCCCCTCGTAGATTAGAAACCAGTTTGACAACCCTTTCACCACTTGTGATATCTGAGGGGTTTTTTATGCCACGGCAAAAGGAGGTAATCCACTCGGAATTTACAAATGATTTGAAGCAGAGCGGGAGACAAACTGTGCCGGCTGTTTCCGGGGAAATATTTCCATATTAGCGATAATTTGTCAACAGAAATGCAAATAAGGGCTGCATTTGAGCCATTGTACAGCTGAATGCCATATTTTCCCCATTGTTGGGGCTGAATCGCCCAAGGCTTTTCTTCCCGGGGCTCATCAACATTTCAAATATGGATTATTATTTATGGCTGGGGATATATCATTGGCACATCGCAGAAGTAAATAAGGAAATATGGTGTTGTCTTGAAATAATATAGGGAAATGTATGGCTCGTGGAAATGAGCTGTAATGATTGTATTCTACTGGTGGAGGCTCAGCTGGGCAGGATTTCGGCTTAAAATTATGTCTGCACAGACATTATGTAAAAAGATATTTATTTTATAAAATATTCCCCTAGTTATTCTAATCATTTGTGCAGGAAACGGAAAGATGCTGCACAAGGCCCCAATTAAACACAAGGTATCAAATCTCGTTAATTTCGCCGTTTCTGATCCTGACCTGATTTTGCATCTTTGATTGCTCATTACGAACATACAGCTTATTAATTAAATCATCATCATCATTCTTGCTACGGCATGTTTGAGTCATAAGAACAATCCAGTTAGACAATTATGTTTGTTTGTTGGTTGGATGGTTGATTGTTCATTGCAGTATGGCTAATGCACGGATTGCAAGTATGTGATATTTGCATAATAATGTACAAGGATGTTTATGCATAAGCTTTATTTGACCTTGAGCTTTAGAATGAATGATTGTTGATGCCTAATAATAATTTTGGACTGTGTTTCTGATGCCGTTTGGTGGTCTATCAGTTTATATGTTGATTCAGAGATTTTCTCATCTGGTGAGGATGTTTACAAAATTTTTCAAAGTCTTTATAGACTTTAAATCTCTTGTGAAGAACTTGTGAAGAATATTTGTTCCTGTGTATTGGGGCTGGGACATATTAAAGTTTGATTTTATGGCTGTAGCTATTGATTGTTTTAGTAATCGAGTATTCTACCGATTATTCCTTTGATTAATCGAGTAATCGAATAAGAAGTCTTTTTTTTTTTATTAAAGAGCAAAGTAAATATAAAGGGAAAATAAGATCTCTTAAAGTAAACAACTAATTTGTTTCCTTTTTTAGAAAAATGAACATTTTTATTGCTGAAATTGCATACAATAATAACCCTGAGAAATAAACCAATTTAATGCATTTATTTGCCAAAAAACATTCAAAATGCAAATACAAATATACTATTTAGTTCATATTTAGTTCAGCTCAGAGGGACATAAATGCATTTAACTTGCAGTTACAAATGGTGTTTTGTTATTTTAAACAAAAAATTAAATACTGATATTTACATGCATTTTAAAATGAAAGGAGAAGTCCACTTCCAG
>JAHKKF010469498.1:0-10747 GCA_019740295.1 Labeo calbasu | reverse complement strand
TGTGTGTGTGTGTGTGAGTATATGTGAGAGACAGAGTCTGAGAGGGTGTGAGTGTAAGTGTGAGTTGTTTGCTTCTGCCCCTGCCATTCCCACACAAGGCTGTAGCACTTTAATTTATAAATGTGATCTAACAAAGGAAAAGGGCAAATATCAGCCAAATATTCTGTTTATATTGCTTGTAATTGGGATGAAGTAAACATCTGTTGAGTATATTAACATAATTTTTAAAATTGTGTTGAATTAAAAACCCAAAAATGCAGCGGGTCCACCAGACCCACGAACATTGGCTGAGTAACAAAAATATGAAAACCATACAAGGGTTAAATGGCAACGTAATGTCCTTCAGCAGCAGTCTAATCAGCCTCTTTATATGCAGCTATGGCTCTGGTGTAAGTTTAACCTCATCGTGTGTTTCACCATGGTTCACCTCACAAATCATCTGTCCCACCGCTCTCTCAGCTGAGCTCATAAAGCAGGCCATTAATTAAGTGTGAAACCATGAGGTGGCATTTTGGTGACACCTAGAATGCATCATGATGGATGAGTGTTCAAATGCAGGCATATGAGCTCACCCATGAGGAGTGTGTCTCAGGGTGCCTGTGTGTCCTTACCTTTTGGTAATTAAAGTGTGGGAAAGACAGGAAGGGGCAAACACGGCCCTGAAACAACATACAGTAAGACATTTTTAATACACATAAAATATACAGCCTTAAGCATGCTGACGTGATTTTGATGTGATTTTTCAACTATTAGTAACTATGTAGCTGTTCTGGAGACATATTTAGCTAGTAACTATTTAGCTGTTCTGGCGACATGTTTAGCTAGATTTAGTGATATATATTATGACATGTACTCACGTAACATCTTTGAGAGAGTTTTTAAACTCTTTTCCCAGATTCTGCATATAGGTCCACTGCTGCTCTGAAAGCGATTGGCCGCCCATGTAAATGTTCTCCACTCGTAACTGTTCCTCATCAAACAACCACTGCACCACAAACAATGGAGCTAAAAAGAGACATATCCTCTGTTATTTTAAAGGAAGTAAGTCTATTTTACATTAGCCACTTCTGTGAAAATGTTTTCATTCATATCGCACAGACATCACACCCTCACCTGTTATGTAGGAGTACAGTTTGTGTCCAAAAAAGCATTGCCATTCCTCGCCTCTTTTATACTGTTGCTTGCACTTTTCTGGAACAACACCGCTCCACAACCTAACAGAGGCATAATATCATCATCGAGCAGCGTTTCGCAATATCATTTATGTCTGGAGGAAAATGTGTAGCATGAATTATGTACTGAAGATTAAGTCAAATGTCTAATCCTAAGTATTAGCAATAGTAACATTGAAGCTTGCATTAGAAACAAAACACGATGTTTTGAAACTTGTTTTTCATCCCTTGTGAAAAAGAAGTGAGCTGTATTTTACTGAATGTGCACTTGTAGTGTAGCTCAAATCTCAAAAGTATATTTTTAAAAATCTGCCCTTGCAAATCAAATATTATTAATCACTTTCATGACTTTGTTTGCTTACATTTTACTTTGTCATGTTTTAAAGAAGTACATTTATTTTTAGATAATAAAAAGTACTTATTTTGACATACTGACCGCATTAAAGCGCATGTAAAGACTTGATTAAAATTTCAATTGGAGTGTGTAATTTAGTATTACATTATTACGTATTTGAAATGTATTAAATTGCAACTTCATAATTTCAAATGTGTAATTACAAATTAGGGCTGGACGATATGGGAAAAAAATGATCACGATAATTTTTTTTTCATATCAGACGATATCGATAATTATCACGATAAATGTCAAATCTTTATTTCTTTCAAGTTTAAAGTCAGATTTTTGCTCCAGAGTGAAAATTGTAGAAACCAGTCCATTAATTTTCCTTAACAAAATAAATATCTAAACAGAAAAATTAATTTCTGCATGTTCTAATGAGTTATATTGTTTCAAATCAAGAAACAGGTTTGGGTTGTCTGATAATGATAACGATAATAATAATAATAATAATAATAATAATAATAATAATAATAATATCACTTTTTTGTCTCTTAGAAACACACATTTGATAGTAGCTTGAGGATGCAGAGGTAAATGTTTCATTATCAATCAGTAACATCTGTAAAAACTAGCAACCTCAGTTTTATATGGTTAAATTTATTCTAGCCCAGTTTTTTTTTATTAAGCATTGGTCTCCCATAGTAGCAATCATTATTTTAAATCATGATAAACACAATTAAAACCACACATAATGGTACCTCAATACCATGGTAAAAATATAACTACATGGTTTTATAGGTAGCCTATTTGTATAAAAAACGGTGGTCTAAAAACATTAAGTATAAATGCACACATGCTATAGCTTAATCACAAATACATACATACTATAATTATATACCATTACTCCTGTAATAAATCAATATTCATTGTGAATATCCCACATTGCTGCCACAATACCATGGTGCAGTGAGTGTTACTACAGTAAATCCATGGTAAATGATGGCGATGTGTAGATTGAAAAGCCTTCTGACTGTCTCGTTGCACGCAGCTTTAAACTAGTTTGAATCACAGAGTCATTTGTGTTCATCGCTGAATTTAAGTGTTTCACACTGGATCTCACAGCGCTGTTTAGTGCTCCCGTGACGGAGCCGTTCACATATCGCGTATTTTGCGCGCTCAAGTTCGTTTTTTCAAATGTAGGCGTGCGCGGCAGCTGCGCTCATAACGGGTTTTACCAGGCGCGTCCGCGCCGCATCGAGATAATGCGTCGTCTCTAGTGAGCTCGAGCAGCTCGGCAGTTTGAACTTTTGTCCGAGCTGATAAACGGTCCGTGTGGCGCGATTCAAATGAGTCGCGCTGTTTCGTTCCGCTTTTGGCACATAAAAAATTATATCGAATTATATCGTTATCGAATTATCGCCCAGCCCTAATAAAATAAGTTTCACAGAAATGACATTACAGTATATTTTAGTTTACCATAAATACTTGTCAGTACATTCAGCAGTAGACTTTAACCATATTTCAGCTACAGTTGAAATAGTTATGAAATTACATATAAAGATGTATTAAAGTCCTATGTAAGTGGGTCCAATAGTGCACTCTTAGATTCAACTTATTGCATTTAATATAAATTGAAACTATAATACATTCTGGTAACACTTAATTTTACAGTGTCCTTGTTAGGTTGCATGTACTGACTGTACTAATATAAAGTAAATTAGGCATAATTACATGCAACTAACCAAACCCTAATGTACTTGAATGTATAATTACACTGTAACAAGAACACCTTAAAATAAAGTGTAACAACATTGTCATTTAATTGTAAATAACATGCAGTCAGGCTTCTGGAAACATTCAATTCAGTTCACATGTAAATATATTCTTTTAAAGTGTACTGCTTCCATACTATTAACTACTTTTAAATGTATGCTGAAGTACACGACCAGTCAAAAGTTTTTTTTTCTGGACGATTTTTGAAGAATTCTCTTCTGCTCACCAAGCCTGCATTTATTTGATCCAAAATACAGAAAAAGCATTTTGAATATTTTTACTATTTAAATATATTTTAAAATGTAATTTATTCCTGTGATCAAAGCTAAATTTTCAGCATCATTACTCCAGTCTTCAGTGTCACATGATCCGGCAGAAATCATTCTAATAAGCTGATTTGCTGTCCAAGAAACATTTATTTTTTATTATTATTATAATGATTTAAAACAGCTGAGTTCCTTTTTTTAGGATTCTTTCAGCATTTATCTGAAATAAAAAGCTTTTGTAACATTATACACTATAGCATTCATCTGTTTTCAAATTAATAATAATAATAGTAATAATAATAATAATAAAAAATGTTTTTTGAGCAGCAAATCAGAACAGTAGACTGATTCTGAAGGGTCATGTGACTGCAGTAATAATCCTAAAAATTCAGCTTTGAAATCACAGAAATAAATTACATTTTAAAATATATTCAAACAGAAAACAGATATTTTAAATTCTAAAATATTTCAAATTTTTTACTCTTTCTGCTGTACTTCGGATCAAATAAATGCAGGCTTGGTGAGCAGAAGAGACTTCTTTAAAAAAACATTACAAATCTTACTGTTCAAAAACTTTTGACTGGTAGTGTATACATCATTTTCACAAGGGATATTATGGTTATTGTCATGTAATTACCAAAACTACATATTCTGATAAACTGAGATTAGTATGCATGCTTTACCGAAGTCCTTTTTTAATGGCATCCACAGGGGTGCAGGAAGCACTGTCTGGACAATCAGGTGCTTTTTGCTGTTTACTCTCCAGAAACCAGCCTGAGTCGACAAGGCCGCGCACCTGAGCATCTGCGCCCAGCTGCTCCAGATGACTGGAGACCTTATCAATGTTCAGCAGCACACCTGTTCCCCCGGCACTGCAGGACAGAATAAATAATATTACCCAATATTACCTCAAAATCTAGTTTGTCAAACTAGTGAACTTCTGAATATCAAATGGCTTCAACAATCAAGAACGCATGCTGCTAACATTGGAAGAATCCTCAGAACTTGTTATGCCTCTTTGGCAGGACATATATAGATATCATGTCATTGTCTATAGCATTACAGCCTGCAGTAAACATTTCTATGGTAGACAACAGGATGTGCTGAAAATAGTGCTTCAGTCAGTGTTGTGGTAAAACTCAAGGGGTGGTCCATGGACATGAATAGGATTTCATGGTACCCCAGATGGCTCTGTTTCAATTGTTCATAGCATCTTGTTATTAGATCTTAATATGCAGCAACAGGTGTAATGGGTGTCTAGTGTTGTCTTTGTTTATGAGTGAATTCAAATCCAATTATGGGATTTATAATAGCTGTGGTTCTTGGATCGTGGAAACAAACAGCAGAACAGCCATGAAAAAAACTCCAAACACTGTGCCTAGAGATTAATACTATTATGTAATCTTTCTTTTACTATAAATGCATTCCTTTGTATCTCAACATGTGAAAAATAGATACAACCCAAGAGATCTCACCTCGTTCCTGCCAACATCACAACTTTGGCTTGTTTCAGTCCTTTCAGGGCAAGATCTTTGATCACCTCCCGAATGATTTGAGATCCCATGAAAGCATATTCTATGGTGGAATAAATAAAAAAGAGTGTCCTAATATTGGTAATAAAAATGTTAATAGTCTGACAAAAATTGTCACTAAAAATGTACCTGTTTCTTTTCCCTGTTTGGACTTTGATGCTGCTTTGTTACCACTCCACACATCGCTTGAACAATAGGGAACAAACCTATTCACATCAGAAAAGATAAGCAAGTCATTAAGATGTTAATTATAAAGCTTATAGAAATATCACGTTTACATTTTTCAGATACTTACACAATATTGGCATTATACCAGTGAGGATTTTCATCAGCTTGTGTTGATAGTAATCCACTCCCTGCAAATAATCAGAGCTGTGGTTTTCACTGCAATCAATGGAGAATGGCTTGTACGTCTAGCTAACAGAATGCTAGATGTGCTGTTGTGAATCTGGTTAATATCGGCCTACCTTTCCGTGTCTGTGGCCAGTCAGTTGAGCTCATAAGGCGGGGGATAGTTTTGTATCTGGAATCGCAGGTCTCTTTGTTGTAGCAGCACCAGCCACCTAAAATGGAATAATTGGAATTCACCTTGCATTATTGCATTACTCATCCTTTCTGTTTCTGTTTACTGCATTTACCTTGTTCCCCTTATGCTACTATTATTTTTAAAATAGTTTTTAAAACAGCGCAATGAACAATGAATCCATGTTATTTTGACAGGCGTTACAGCTTAGTATTATTACAATTGCATGTTAAATATGTTCACTAGTCTTCCCCCTTCATTTAAAGTCACTTTCTCTTGGTGAGGCTTTCCAAGTAAAGAGACACTGCATGATTTACATGCTTACACCTTGCTCTCCCTCTTGCATTGTTTAATTTCGCCATCTCTAATTCAACATCGCATGTTGCTTTTCTTGACCAGTGACACTATATATCTTCTTGAAATGCTGTTGAACCAACGTGATGTGACGTGCTCCAAAAAAGCAAGAAAAATTACGTCTAAGAAAATGACCAGCCATCAAAATAACGCTGAGCACTGCATTTAAGCCTGCTGACCTCTCTCGACAAAATTAACTTAGTTTTAAATACTCACCTTCCAAAAATATCAGCCATCTCTTACTTCCTTTGAACTCCTTTAGGTAAAACCTGAGGGCCACAAATAAATATAGATGTCTAGAGAACATAGCCATATGAGGATATTTACAAAACTGTCAAAGGACCGATATTTAGCTTTTAAATAAATTCGTACAATTTCGTACATTTATGATTTGGCAGATGCGTTCATTGCAGTGACTTACACTGCAATGAATGCTTTAATACCACCAGTTAATGTATCCTCTAGAAATCAGACCCTTGACCTTTGTGCTCTACAAATTGCTAAGTTTATGCAACTCTGGTTAACAGTGAGGATGTCTTACCCAGCAGCAGTACCGTCGTTGCACGTCACTAATGTGTTCTTAAGGAAGTGCAGCTTCATTTCATCAATAGGCTTGTTGACAGATGCGCTTTGTTGGCCGGTGCCACGACCTCCGGAGTAAGTTTCTTTACTGGAATCACCAGCACCTGCTAGCCCAAGGTTTGGGTCATCTTCAGGACCATGCTGGGTCATCTCTATAGCTTGGCTGTTAGGCTTCTTTGCAGGTTTTCCACCCGACTTGGCATTGCGATTGTTGTTCTGACAAGAAATGACTCCCAGCAGAAGCAGGAACATAACATGACACAGAATATTCATATCAAATCCAACAGGACCTCCCTAAGAAAGGAAAATGGAACAGTTTGCAGTGAAGCTCCAAAAATGATTTAAAGCAACACCTTCATTATCATGAAGGGCCCATCATGAAATTAGAAGTGATCCGCTTTTAATGATCAACACTCACCTCTTAAATCAACTGGTCCTGGTCCTCTTGGCGTCTTGGAGAGCAAAAAATCCTGAGGCGCTGAGGGAAAGGTGGTTTTTGAATTGATGCTATGCCGGCGTCCTGAACAGATCTTGGTCTTTGGTTGTGGTCCGTGCTAGATTTTATAGTGCCACCATATGGATTGCATTTCTCAACATCCCCTTTGAGCTGGTGCCAGCTCTGGGCTGCAACCAATGACACACCAAACCTGGACGTCTAATGGCGAGGAGAAAAGATAACATGCGCTCTCCCAACCATATTTCAAAGACATCCCCTCCCCACCTAACTTAGTCTCACAACAAGCCCTCCCGCCCTCCCCTAGACCGGGCTCGACTTTGATTTAAACACCTACATGGTTGAAATACCTGCATAACCCTGCAGCTACATGGCATGTGGCTCTAGGTCATTGGAGCAGACCTCTCCCTGCTCACTCTAATAGGGAGAAACTCTTCACTCACTTGAAATAATCCTAGGAACAATTCTATGAAGATAACCCTTCAGAAATTTGAATTCGTCTCAGATTAAAGAAATGGAAACGAATTGTGCACGGTATCTGCTGATTGATTACACAGGGTTGCCTTACATAAAGCAACAGCTGATAGACTGATGCTGTCTTTATCCACTCTCATGGTGAAATGTATATGTAAAAGAATGATGTTATGGAAAGTTTGTTGCCTCTTTGGCATAAGAGACATGCCTTTGTGTCTACCCTTTGGTATAGGAGACCTGTCTTTGCATCTGACCAACTAAAGGGTTATGCTTCCATCTAAGTACAAGAATACAAATATTGTTGTAATCAAGTGTTAACATGACAGATAAAGTACAGAAATGTATCCAGAAATTGCTGCATATAACTGGTACTTAATAAAAATATATTAATTCATTAACTATTTAAAAATCTTGATAAAGATGCTACAATAGCTAAATGTTTTCTAAGTACACTCTTAAAAATAAAGGTGCTTTAAAAGGTTCTTCACAGCGATGCCATAGAAGAACCATTTTTGGTTCTCTTTCTTCCCTTTTTATAATCTGAGGAACCTTCTTTCGCCACAAAGAACCTTTTGTGAAACAGAAAGGTTCTTCAGATGTTAAAGGTTCTTTATGGAACCATTTAGACTAAAAAGGTTCTTCTATGGCATCGCGAAGCACCTTTATTTTTAAGAGTGTAGTGAAAACCAAATAATCAGTAAGGAATTTTGCATCTAGAGTTTTGCTACAAAATAATTAGGCCTAATAATTCTGTAACTATTTACAAATTGCAAATCCATATCAAGAACAGTCAGATATAAATCTGGGATATCTTTGGGCTGACGTAGTGATCCATGTAAATCAGCCATTAGTAAGCCTCTAGTAAAAGGTTAGTGTTGGGACACACTGAGATATTCCACTTATTATCCAAGATTCTCCAAAAAATTCAGTAAAACAATAACAAAAAAACCCTTACATGCTGTTTGAGCAGATTAGATATTGACCAGTCTTCACTCAGAAACACATTACCTGTTTCTTCATAAGAATTTCTTATAGGACAGGACAAAGATAGTTTTTTTCACAGTTGTATTATTTTATAATCTTATATCTTGTAAGTTTTGGGAGTCTTTGAAAAGGGTAAACCAGATTCAGTATAACTCAACAATACTATCCTATTTTCTACTTTTGGACTGTTTGATATAATAATGCATAATATCCACCTTTTTCTTCAATGGGGAAGTAAGCCTATGGGTGAGACTTTCAGTTCATTATCGATAACGAGAAGAATAACAGTAAATAGTAATACTGTTTGCACTACAAACCAGTATGCTCATAATTAAGATAATATGTTAAAATAATATGGTAGGACACACCAATGTGCAATATCAAGCAGCAAAATGAGCTGTTTTGTACAGCTAAAAATAGCTGGACGTGGACAAGACCGGAAGCCACACCCATAAAATGTACAATTGGCCACTCCCACTCTAAAGAAAAATAGGTAGGTAATATAAGTAAGGAATAATCGACGACGGGCTGTTGAATTATGTGTACATTATTTTCTGAGAGGGACCGACCAAAAAAACGCGGCAACACTGACAACAGGGCGCTTTTATACAATTGGACTAGTCCACCTTACACACAAGAGGGGGGGAAACAGGGAACACCAACTACAAAGTACAACAACAAAACACATAAACTACTTAAATGCCTGAAAAAATGATTAATATAAGTTATAATGAACATAAACAAAGTACCAATAAAGAATTAAACAAACTGTGCTCAGTTAAACCATCTAAGGTTTCCCTTTGATTAATCTGTCCATGGGTGCCAGCAGGCGGAACTAAAGATTAGCGAAGGCTGCGTGGCAGTCCATAGAAGACCGGACCCTGCATCGGAAGCTCGGAATCCTCAGCAATCTCCCCACGCAGCCCACAGCAAAGTAATGATATGCGGCCACGCAGTGGGACGTCACATTTTGTAATAATTCAATGGAGCGAAGTCAATTATTCCGCTTATACTACAGATACCACACCTCAAATACTGTTCAAACGTTGTATTTAAAGACATTCTTAAGGCCTCTTGCTACTTCCAAAATGCCATTTTTGACCTAGCAACAGAGACTTGAGCTGTTGATAAAAGATTTATGCAGTTAATAATGAAGTTATTAGGCAGACAGAGAAAAGAGAGCGAGAGAGAGAGAGAGAGATTAGGTGTGTGTGAATTACCCCTATGAGTCTGTACTTCTCTAAACAGTGTTTGGCAGCAGCATTTCTTCTAATAGCGAAACTGAGATCATCATCTTCATCATCTTCTGTTATTAACGAGAAATGACATGTAGCTTTTGATAAAATCGTCAGAGCAGTGCTAATGACATGTGCTGTATGAGCGTGTGCCTTTACTGTATGTGTGTGTGTGTTTGTAAGGTTTGTAGGAGAGAGTGAAAGAAATAGTATGCTTTCCGTACATAATAAAAGTAATTTGTTGTGTAAAAATATTGTTTACTATATTTATTTACTTGGACAGCATCCTTGTAGGTTTTGGTTCTTTTGCTGTTGTAGGCTGTAAGGACTTTTGAAATAACTGAAATCATTAGGTGAAGTGATATGGACATGTAATGCGGTCAAGACCTGCCTGGAACTACTTTTGCTGTTTCCCTGAAAATAACTGCACACCTTAGAATGTTCGTCCGCCAGTCAGATTCAAGCATTCAAGCACATCCACCTCTTTCTTCCAGTAAGAGTGGGTGCGGTCGTTTGTAAATTTTATGGGTGTGGCTTCCGTCTCATCTGCGTCCAGCTATTTTTAGCTGTACGAAACAGCTTGTTTTGTTGCTTGATATTGCAAATTGGTGTGTCTTACTATATTATTTTAATGTATTATCTGAATTATGAACACACTTGTTTGTAGAGCAAACAGTTTTACTGTTTACTGCACGCTGTTATTCTTCTTGTGATTTCCCTATTGCGGATAATGAACCGGAAGTCTCACCCATAGGCTTACTTCTGCATTGAGGAAAAAGGTGGATAAAGTAATCTATAAGGAATAACTGACCACGGACTGTTGAATTATTAGAAAAATAAAGCACACCCGAGGTGGTGATGCGGCCACGGCGCGAAGTGTTTTCACTGTTTCTACTAACAGTGAAACTTTCATTTTCTTCACGAATAGCACCGTTGTCACCTCACTTGTGAGAAATGGTTCAGAAGTAAGCCTATGGGTGAGACTTCCGGTTCATTATCCGCAATAGGGAAATCACAAGAAGAATAACAGCGTGCAGTAAACAGTAAAACTGTTTGCT
>JAHKKF010469493.1:0-19712 GCA_019740295.1 Labeo calbasu | reverse complement strand
TCTTAATGAGCTAAGTAAAATAATCTTGCTTCGCTTTTGAAGGTTTTTAATTACATTTTTGTCTTGCCTCACTGGCAGATTTTTTTCTTGTTTTAAGAATAAACTCACTTAAATTTGATGCATTTTTTAAGTTTTTCTCTTGATTTAAGACTAGTACTAGAAAACGACAAAAGTTAGAAAGAGTTATAAAATCATATTTTGCAGCGTTCATCATATATTGACATACTGTCCACCTACATATCCAAATGCCCACCCTGTGATGGATCTCAGTAGCAGCAATAAACCAAACCTTGACGTCTTGATTCTGACACATTTCAGAGGGTAAAAACTCATCAATCTGAACTGTTTGCATACCTAGAGTGCTATGTTTCAGTTTTAATACTTCTTATGAACATTAATGTGTTCAGATAGCTCAAACAAAGCTGTTTCATTTGTTTTATCAATTGTTTCCAATCCAAAAAACACACACTAAATCCCAGAGGGCAGTAAATAGTGTGATAAAGAAAAAAACATGTCAATTCCAGGGAACAATTAACTTGAGATTGAAGCCCCCAGCCTTTTGATCACCAAACAAAAGAGAAAGCTTGACTGGGAGAAGAAGATAAATACAGAGACAGAGAGAGACGTGACTTCAATAGCCTTCTTTGTATTCATATTGCTATCTGAAGAGGTGAGGACACTAGAGGATGTCATTTGTCTGTGTAACTTCCACTCTAATAGCTATACATCAAAAGCACAGGCTGTCTGCCTGACTAGCATACGCATGTGCAGTTAGACGCTGATTACGCCTATAAAGAAATAAATCAAGCTTGCAATATTACATATTTATTTCAGTGAACCGAATAAAAGTTTCCATTAGCAGTAGGGACAAATCCATCCATCAGCAGTCTAAATCTGGTGTGCTGTCAGAAGCATTCGACTGGAATGACGACGACAGAGAGAGAGAAAGAAACACACACCTGGAGGTCACGTATGAAATGGTAGCGTTCTGCTTCACGCTTCGCCATTCAGAGGAATCACTCTCAGTAGTGCATGATGGGAAGGGACAGCAAAAGAATTGCATTGCAGGATCCTCAGTGCCATGTTCATCTTTTTCTTCGAAGCAAATCAATAGACTCTCACACTGTCTATAAAAGAAAAGCGCATTCGGATTGCATGAAAAGACACACAACAGACAGACATTTATCCAAGTTAGCAGCTTTGGAAAACATAGACCTTTAAACAAAGGCTCTGACATTGTTTTTTTTTTATGCCGAACAAGGGTGCATTCATTTGTTAGAAATACAGTAAAAACAGCAAATATTATTACAGTTTAAATTAACTGTTTTCTATTTGAATGTATTTTAAAATGCAATTTATTCCTGTGATGCAAAGCTGAATTTTCAGCATCATTACTCAGTCTTCAGTGTCACATGATCCTTCAGAAATCATCCTAGTACTCCGATTTGCTGCTTAACAAATATTTCTGATTATTATCAAAGTTGAAAAATTATTGCTACTTAATAATTAATGATTTGCGAACTGTGACATTTTTAGTGTCACTTTAAAAGATCATGTGACACTGAAGACTGGAGTAATGGCTGCTAAAAATTCAGCTTTGCATCACAGAAATAAATTACATTTTACAGTATATTAAAATAGAAAACACTTATTTTAAATTTTACTGTATTAAATAAATGTAACCTTGGGGAGCAGAAGAGACTTCTTTTAAAATCATAAAAAATAAATAAAATAAACTTTGCCCGCTAATGTATATATATTTTCTAGGAGCAATAAAGAAGGTGTTTTTTAGTGGCAGTCGAGCACCAGTGGCACATTTCAGGCTTATTGACTGTCCTGACAGTGAGATGGACAGCTTGGCAGCTCTGTTATACTGTGATATGCCTCTGAGTGAATAACATGAGCATTATGATAAATTGGGACATAGTCAGACAGCTTCTGAAAACTTTTGGACAGACTATTTTCAACAGCCTGACACATGCCATTGCACACAATGCACACACATCCAGTTTTTACAGTCCATAATATTATGTGACAGACAGCTTTATAAAAAAGACAATGCAATAAATGGTACATTCCATGACTACACTAGACCATTTATGTTGTGATTTTTGTATTTTTTTTTTTTTTTGATGTGAGATCTTTTAGGTGATAATATCACATAAAATAATAGTTGCAAAAACATTTAGTTACCACATGATTTTCCCATTTCAAAAGAAATAACATTGCTAAAGTAACAAGAAAGTAACATCATTTAGAGTTCACGGGTGGCTTTTGAGTTGTGGTTTAGCCTTTGTGTTTTGATCAGAAAACTTCCAGATGTGACCTGAAGTTTGGGGGAGCAGTGAATGGAGACTTACTGAAAAGCACTACAGTCATTGTGCCGTAGCCTTAGTTCACTAGTGAGAGTGATTTAGATTCAAGTGCAGACAAAGCAGCTTCAGAGGTTTCTGTAGAATTGTACATTTTGTCATATCACACATACTGCCTTTAGAAGGCCGAACAAGCATATGAAGAAAGTTTGAGCGGCCTTGTTAAATGTTTTTAAAGATATTCACAGGGATTCATGTGGTTTCCAGAGTTCTGTGTAGTTCATGAATGTGGAACAAGCAAAAGCAAAAGATTGTTAACATGAAACACAGTCTCACAACAGTTTAGTAGTAAGTTTAGTAGTTTAGTCAAGTAAGTATAGTACAATTTGGTGAATTGGTTGTGGACTTTATGTTCTACCTACAAATTTGTATGTTTTCAGACAAGTCAGATCATACAATTGCACAAATTCAGGTGGGAAAAAAAGGAAAAGCAATAATGAAAAAAATTGCTGAAAATATACTCACCCTCATGCCATTCAAGATGTAGATGAGTTTGTTTCTTCATAGGAACGGATTAGGAGAAATTTAGCATTACATCATTTGCTCACCAATGGATCCTCTGCAGTGAATGGGTGCCGTCAGAGTCCATACGATTCCCGCAAAAAGCCAGGTGTTTTTAAGGAACAAATCTATCATTAAGACTTTTTTAAATGATTAGTTTACTCCAGAATTAACATTTCCCATATGTCATCCATGATGTTTATGTCTTTCTTTCTTCAGTATAAATGAAATTAAGGTTTTTGTGGAAAACAAGGATTTTTCTCTATATAGTGGACTGGGATCAGAGGGTTGAAGGTCCAAATTGCAGTTTAATTCATCTTCAAAAGGCTCTACATAATGCCAGCCAAGAAATAAAGGTCTTGTCTAGCGAAAAGATTGGTCATTTTCTAAAAAATAAAAATCTAAATTTATATACTTTTTAACCACAAATGCTCATCTAACACTAGGTCAACTTCATGCATTACGTAATCACGTTGGAAAGGTAACACATGACGTAGGCAGAAGTACCAACCCAGTGTTTACAACGCAAACATGCAAAGAAAGTCAATCGCCTTCTGTTGCCCTCCTCATGTTGAATGATTTTGAAGTTGGACACAGATTAAAAACTAACCACATGTGACCTTTTCAACGTGATTACGTAATCAAGAAGTCGTAGACTTTTTGGGCTGTACTAATCGGTCAGACCACGAAAAACATTTGCCGCCAAAAGTTACAACAAATCAAGGAGAAGAGTGCAAAAAACCGTCTGAGGAACAAAAGGCGTTTATGGCTGGCCGAACTGAACCAAGATTTCCAGATTCCACATTAGTATTTGTTCTTATCATTTCAGGCCAGGTAAGTGAAATATTAGGCTAATATCTTAAAACTGCTTTTATGTATCTTTACCACCTATTAACTTTAGTTTGTCAAAATATTGCGCTCTTTCCAGCTTACTAAGTCTAAGCTGCTGAACTATGATTTAGCAGCTTCCACACATTTTTTTCCCGTGATTCACACAGCATAAATTAGCATAACAACGTATTACATAGTACATTAACCGCGCAACCATACTGTTGTTTACATCAACCATGTATCGCCATGGTCGTGCATCCGGGTAACTACTTTCTTTTCGACTGAAAAAAGAAAGACATGAACATCTTGGATGACGTGAAGGTGAGTAAATTATTAGGAAATGTCAATTCAGGAGTGAACATACCAATCATGACGCCGAATCTGCCATTTTGCCTGACAAACAAACCAACCAGACAGGTGAGTGAATTAACGTCGGTGTACTTGAAAAATCGTGTATTGACGTGTGTCCTTGGTTGAAACAAGGTACCTATTGATTTTTTTATAGCTCATGTTTATTTCGTGTATAGCGTTAACTAGTAAAGAGAAAGAGATGATGGTTCACTTCGTCTTTGCAGTCAAGTTCAAACGGTTGCTTCCGGCTAAAATAATATCGCTTTCTCCAATGTAAAAGTAGTCTTGTCTTAAGAAATACGCACCGATCAAATATCGTTTATAAACGAAAATTTTTAAACAAAAATGTCAGTAAATTTTGATGTGATATTTTTTTTTACTGGACGAATATTATGGCTTATGGACTTTTGGTCTTTATGAATTTGTTTCTGAGAAACACGCAGTTTTTGTAACGTTACCTCTGATACCATCACAGTAGATTTGGCTTTTCAGTTTCAGCCAAAACACAATAGGGCCCCCTATTGGACAATTGTTAGTAGCACAAATGCTCACATTGAAATGCTGTAACAGGCTAACTTTGTGTAATATTGACAGAAACAATACCAAAGATTGATAAAAAAACATCTCTTTAATTGTTCAGTTACGCTGTTGTTTGTAGGACAAAGTAAACACATCTTAAACATGACATTACAAGAGGAAAACTTGACATGTTCATGCACAACAGAGTACAAGTGCTCCTGGACTACTGTGACAAAAAACAGCATGTTCATATCAAACCCCAGAAACTGTTAAGTCAAGCACCTAATTCTTTGCAAAGTGAGAATGAAATAAATAAAGTTTGTCTTCTCGTTCAGCAGTGTAAACGCACCAGTTTTGCATCATCAAGGCAGAGATGACAAATTCACACTTTTTTTGGAGGGCAACAACACAGACAAGAGGACATTGTAAGATAATTTGATACTTGGATTAAGTCTCATCCAGTTCTGCCTTTATCCTGAACACTAGATGCTTTTCAACTGGTCTGATGCCTCCAAATAACCTTTAAAAGACCCTGTATTCACTTCGAAAACCGCAGCATAGTGGCAAACATTTACAACTCAGGCATAAAACTCTTATGATACAAACATCAATAAATCAATTAGTACAAAATATACAATTGTCTTTGTAAAATAAATAAGGTAAACTTTGTAAGAGAAAAGAAAAGGACATGGAAGTTTTGTAACCAGTGTAAGTGACTGAACCGGTGAGGCTTGTTGCATCTGAAATTTGAATAAGTTGCTGTAAATTAGACAAAAGCAGACAGCTGTAGGAAGAGAAAATAATTATACATTGTATAAATAAATGCATGCAATAAACAAGCAATTTCTCTCCTCTGAGATGGAAAGAGCCATGTGTTTCTGCTCCTGTGTATTAATCTGAAGAAGTGTCTGGTTTGATGATCTGGTACGTGATCAAATATTCAGGATAAGCCTTGGGATGAAAATGACAAAAGCAGTGTTAGTTTCACTTGACCAAAAAAAAAAAAAAAAGAAATACTATTTAAATTATAAATTTAAAATTATATTTTATTATTTGTATAATAAATATTTAAAAATAAAAAAACAACTCTTTTAAATTGTAGTAATATTTTACAACATGTAAATAAAATCAAATATATAAAATAAATAAATACATTCAGCCTTGGTGAGCTTATTCTTTCAAAAACATAAAAATAAAATCCTACTGATTCCAAATTACCGAATTTAAAATACTTATATTTATATAAAATCAAATATATACTATGAAACCATGTTATTTTAGTATCATATAGACATTATTATAGTTTTTTTTATTAATAGTTTGAATTAGTTTATATATATTTCATGTTTTCATTTTGATTTTAGTTAAAGTTTTACTAATTTTGATGTGTGTTTTGTCATTTTTATCATTAATTTTAAGTAAGTCTTTTTTTTTTTATTTCTGTTGTAGATTAAGTTATATTAGTAAATTAAGTTTAATTAATTGACAATGAGAAATGCTGCCTTGGCAACTAGCTGGTATAAATTAAGTTTAAGTGTTGTTGTTGTTGTAAGTGTTTAAGTGATTCAGTAACCTGGCCTACACTTTTAATCTTGGAATTGAAACGGGTTGCAAATTCTACATCATACTGACTGTAAATGGAAAAATCTAAGCTGCTGCTGCTGCTGCTGTAGTACCTGCTCTCCTCTGTAGATGACGTACTCAGCCAGAGCGAGACCGTTGACACTGGGCCGGCCAGTGACTGAGTGGTGTCCTGGTGGCGAGTGGGCCATCTTCATTGCGCTGAATTGCAAGAAAGACTTTCCCAAAGTCACACGGCAGAACAAAAGATGCCTGGAAGAAGTAGACGCAGTGAAGAAACGAGAGCATGAGCACTTTAGAAAGGAAATAGGAAATCAATTTCCCTTCAAGGTTTTGGAAAATAACTCCACAAGGCGACAATCTGCTGACAAAACACATTGTGCTGGGAAACGTGAAGCCACTTAAATGAGAGGCCTGGCTTCGGTGCGCTGTAACGGGATCTCATCTCACCTCTGACACGTGTAGCACGACCTGTCCTTGTGAAGAGGGCACCCCGTTCCTCCTCCTATTCCATAAACGTACTGGTTGCTTTTGGAAGAGTTTTCCGCAAAGTAGATCCCGGCCCCGAACATTCCTCCTATGTACGCATGCCTCTCGTCGAAGCCCTTGTGAATGATGGCGTTAACGAACGGCGATCCTGGGGAAGCAGAATCAAAGCATTTCCTTTATTTCCAATTAATGATTATACTAATAATCGATTAATCTACTGATTATTTCCTTGAGTAAGTGGATAGAAAGTATGATGATTATACCATAATACATTTAATAAAAAGAATGATTGATTTTAATGTATTATTGACCATTTTAATCCAAATCCAGCCTAAAACAATGTCCAGTTTGAAGCCAATGAAACAAAAATTGGTTCTATGTAGGCAAATGTATTATTTTTGGAATCTATGTGCGAAAAAGTTGACAAATTGAAAGTGATTGTTACCATTTGAAAGTAGAGGTTAAACACTAGATTGAAAACGTATGCTTCATTGCTTAATATGACATATTGTCATGTTTAGGATAACTTGGGCCATGCGGTTTTCTTGCAGCAGCTCTTTCTGCACCTTCTACTGTTTTCCAGATGCATTCTGTCCACATAAATGAGTTATTTATTATTGTAAAGTGACGTCAGGCGGATGTTTCCTTGCAAAGTAGGACAACGGGATAAATCGATTACCAAATGACAAATTTCATTATTGATTTTATCTACTAGCCTTTGCAGCCCTAATCAGAATAACAGAGATTGAATGAGTGGTTTAAAACCAGGCCTTGATTCACACACCGTGGAAGAGCATGCGTTCATTGGAATGGTTGTGGTTCTCCTCAGAAACCTCCTTTCTGCGATGGGTGTATCTCTCCCACAGCTTCTTGTTGCACACCTTCTGGATCTGATCAAAAAGAAAAGATTTTTTTTCCATTTTTTTAATTTGTAAACATTAGTTAATCTACATTCATGTTAAAGGGATAGCTCACTCAAAAATGAACATTACCCCATGATTTACTCACCCTCAAGCCATCCTAGGTGTATATGACTTTCTTCTTTCAGAAGAAAACAATCAGAGTTATATTAAAAAATGTCCTGGCTCTTCCAAGCTTTACAAAAGCAGTGAATGGCAATTGAGATTTAGAAGTCCAATAAAGTACATCCTTCCATCAAAGAAAGTACTCCACATGGCTCTGTGAGGTTAATAAAGGCCTCCTAAAGCGAATCGATGCGTTTTTGTAAGAAAAATATCCATATTTAAATCTTTATAAACCGTTATCTCTAGCTTCTGCTAACTGTTGTACACGTGTTCACGAGAGAGTGTCGTTCCAGCGGATGACGTAGCAAAAGAATATGCTAGTCTTATGAAAAATCAAGTTTTGTTTACAGCAAAGGCAAACCAGTCTCCTCTTGGCTTATATTGTATCAAAATCATCTGGCATTTTTTCTTTGCAAACCCTCATTTTGTACTTCTAATTTGTGACCGGTGTTTTATTTTGCTCCTTCCACAGTGCTTCCGTGTTCGTCACTTCTGGCCAGAGCTTGCGCTTCGCCTACATCCTACTTCATCAGCCAGAACGCCACTCATTTACGTGCACACAACAGTGGAAGCTAGAGATTACGGTTTAGAAAGTTTTAAAGATGTATTTCTTGCAAAAATGCTTTGATTCGCTTCAGAAGGCCTTTATTAACCCCCCTGCACCATGTGGAGTACTTTTATGATGGATGGATTTCTTTTTTTGGACTCTAAAATCACAGCAGCTATTTACTGCCATTATAAAACTTGACTGTACAGTCAAAGATGACTATTCATCTGAAAGAAGAAAGTCACATACATCTTGGATGGCTTGAGGGTGAGTAAATCATGGGGTAATATTCATTTTTGGGTGAACTATCCCTTTAAAGGAGAAGTCCACTTCCAGAACAACAATTTACAGATAATGTACTCACCCCCTTGTCGAAGATGTTCATGTCTTTGTTCAGTCGTAAAGAAATTACGTTTTTTGAGGAAAACATTTTTCTCCATATAATGGACTGATATGGTGCCCTGAGTTTGAACTTCCTAAATGCAGTTTAAATGCACGAGATTAAGGAGTATGTGATTAAAAAGTATTTAAATTGTATTTTTTTAAAATTAAAAAATAACCGATCGTTTCGCTAGATAAGACCCTTATTCCTCGGCTGGGATCGTTTACAACTGCATTTGGGATCGTTTGAAGCCGCATTTAAACTGCATTTTGGAAGTTCAAATTCGGGACACCATACCAGTCCATTATATGGAGAAAAATCCTGAAATGTGTACCTCAAAAAACACAATTTCTTTACAACTGAAGAAAGAAAGACATGAACGTCTTGGATGACAAGGGGGTGAGTACATTATCTGTAAATTGTTGTTCTAGAAGTGGACTTCTCCTTTAATTTATAAATATACCACTGTTCATTGTTAATTTGTGTTCATTAACAATATTAAATAATGGTAATTTATAAAACTTGTTGTAAATGTAGAAATTGACATTATTCTATAGTAATTAATGCTGTAAAAGTAAGTATTGTTAGTCTATGATGTCTAATGCAACTTATTCCTTATGCAAGTCTTAATATGTGGTCACATTTACTGTTGTCCTATGAATTTTCACAAAGCAAAATCCAGGTTTGAAAGTAATTTCTGTGTAACTGGTGCATCGTGCATCGCTACACTATTGACAACATAAAATTGACCTTTTTCATCGACAAAATTTCACCAAGATGACTGCATGTTTTCTTTCTAAACTGTACTAAGATGAATGTATCTTCAAAGAACCATAAAATGCCCACTGTTACACTAGTTTTTGGTGTGGGACCAACTTAGTTTGATGTCAGCAATTGTTTCAGTTGGATATAAAGGTATTGACTTTGACTAAAATTTTCCAGAAGTGAACTGCTAGTAATGGCATTCTACCAAATTATTGAAAAAAAAGCAGTATTTGCTCACAAATTAAATCTAGTTTTACTAAAAAAAAAAAAAAGTCAATATTTTACAACAGTGCATGACTGAAAAAATCATATTCTCTACAAATATTACATTTACTTGTATG
Source organism: Labeo calbasu (assembly GCA_019740295.1). Taxonomy (NCBI): domain Eukaryota; kingdom Metazoa; phylum Chordata; class Actinopteri; order Cypriniformes; family Cyprinidae; genus Labeo; species Labeo calbasu. Next base: position 10,008 of record JAHKKF010469493.1, on the reverse strand, counting down.
CATGTAGCAGCTTTCATCCAAAATTAATTGCGTTGGATTTACTGTACACATTTCTCATTAGTTCCTCTGAGAATGGAACCCATGACCTTGGCGATGCTAGTGAGATGCTCTACTTTGAGCTACAGGAATATCAATAATTTGTTTGTAATTAATTTTTTCTAGCTTAGGAAAAACAATTCAATCTTTTGGAAACCCTGGAAGTAATGCAGTGTGAAAAGAGATATGCTGCGGCGGGGGAGCAGTGTGGAAACAAAGCTATTACTATGTAAAAATAGCCTAAAAGGAAAAAGAAAACATGAAGTGAGGCATTCAGATCTCTTACCTTCACAATGTTGTATCTGTTGAAAACCCCACCCGCGTGACCGCCATCCCTGTGTTCCCTAATCGTACTTTGCATCTGTTCAGAGACACGAAACAGAAGACACAAGAGAAGCCTAGTAAACAAAGTATGTCCTTGGTGTTTTAGTAATTAGCTACCTGGTACTAGTCTGTATAACTTCGTAAGCCACTTGAACATGTACATCCATTACTGGATTCTCCTGATACACTTATGGATAACAAGATTGTGATTATTTTTAGAAAAAAATCTCTGGGGACTCACAAGGAGAAAATGCACAAGGAGAAAATGATAATCATATGAAAAAAAAAAAGAGCAAAACATTTCATAAAATGTGAAACTTTACCTCCTCCTCAACCGACTGAAATTCCTTGTCGTCTGGAGACAGATCTATCAGTATTGTACCACTGTTGGTCGTGTTCAGGGTCAAATAAGGGTTTAAACCTGTGATGGGGATGTAAATATTTAATTGCAAATTAATCTTCAAAACAAAAGCTTCAGATCCTTGAAGAGGACATATGAGAAATCATAAACAAGAATAAAAGAAAAAAAGTTATTTTGTTGTTTAAAACCTTTTTAACATTGTTTAATATTAAAAGTTATAGAAGCCCGTTTCAGACACAATTCTGACTTTTTTTTTTTTTTTTCAGAATTACCATATAAACTTAAAGTTCAACATTTTTTCTCAGAACTGTGAGATATAAACTCGCAATTGCAAGAAAAAAAGTCAGAATTACGAGATTTAAACTTGCAATTCTGAGAAATAAAGTCACAATTTTGGAATGATATAACAAAGTCACAGTTCTGAATTTTTTTCAGAATTGCGAGATATAAACTCGCAATTGTGAGGAAAAAAAAAAGTCCAAATTGCGAGAGATAAACTCGCAATTCTGACGACTTTTCTCTGAATTACGATATAAACTCTCAGTTCCAAAATTTTTCTCAGAATCGTGAAATACAAATTTGCAATTGTGAGAAAAAAGTCAGAATTACGAGATTTAAACTTCCAATTCTGAGAAATAAAGTCAGAATTTGGAATGATATAATATAAACTCGCAGTTCTGACTTTTTTATTCTCAGAAATAAAGTCAAAATTGATAGATATAAGCTCTGACTTTATATCAAGTTTCTTCAATAATTCTGAGCAATAGTCAATATCAAATTGCAAGATATGAATTCACAATTCCGACTTTTTTTCCTCAGAATTATGATATAAACTCTGACTTTATGACATGCAATTATGAGTTACAAAGTCAATTGTGGGATGTAAACTTGCAATTGCAAGAAAATTGTCCTTTTTTCCCTCAGAACTATGAATTGCAATTGCGAGTACATCTCACAATTCTGAGAAAAGAAGTCAGAATCACAAGAAAAAAAGTCAGAATTATGAGATATAAATGCAATTGCATGGAAAAAAAGTTTAAATATCGCAATTGTGACTTTATAACTTGTAATTGTGTTTAAATCTTGCAATTCTGAGAAAAATAGTCAGAATTATGAGATATATGCCCGGTTTTACAGACAAGGCTTAAGCCTAGTTCTAGACTAAAATGTAAGTCTGAGCAGTTTCAACTGAAAGAAACTTGCATTGACTGATCTTAAAATATATCAGTGCCTTTGTTTTGTCTCAAGATGCTATGGCCTGATCTTGGCTTAGTCTAAGCCCTGTCTGTGCAACCAGGCCTAAAACTCAGAATCAGAAATGTGAGATATAAACTCAATTCTGAGAAATAAAGTCAAAATTGCAAGATATAAACTTCTGACTTTTTTTCAGAATTGCGCGATATAAACTTGCAATTGTGAAAAAAACAGGTCAAAATTGCCAAACTCATAATTCTGAGAAATAAAGTCAAAATCAAATTGCATTTTCTCAAAATTACGATATAAACTCGCAATTTTACATTTTTTCTCAAAATTGAGATATAAACTCGCAATTGCAAGGAAAACGTTAGAATTACGAAATTGAGAAATGAGAAATAAAGTCAAAATTGCTAGATATAACCTTGCAGTTGCGAGGTTGAGATATAAACAGTCATAATTGTGAGATATAAACTCGCAATTCTGAGAAATAAAGTCAAAATTGTGAGATATAAACTCGCAATTGCGCAGAAAAAGTCAGAATTGCAAAAGATAAATTCGCAATTCTGACTTTTTTCTCAAAATTGTGTGATATAAACTCTGAGGAGAGAGAGAGTCTAAAAAAATCAAATTGCAAGATATAAACTCGCACTTTATAACAAGCAATTGTGATAAAAGTCACAATTGTGAGATATAAACTCACAGTTCTGAGAAATAAAGTCAAAATCAAATTGCAAGATACAAACTCGTAATTCTGAGAAATAGTCAAAATTGCGAGATATAAACTCTTAAGACAACTGTCTCTTTTTCCCCCCCTCAAAATTGGACTTTATAACTTGCAATTTCAAGTTAATGTCCTGTAATTCTGAGAAAAAAGTCAGAATTGCGAGATATAAACTTGCAATTGCGAGGAAAAAAAGATAACTCGCAATTTTGACTTTATAACTTGTAATTGTGTGTTTGTATCTCAGAATTCTGAGGAATTTCTGAGAAAAAAGTCAGAATTGTGAAATAAGAATGTGCAATTACATTTAATTTTTTTTTACTTAGTAGCAGAAACAGGCTTCAATATTAAGTAGACCTTGGGATAAATAAATAACTTTAAGAAATGTATAATATGACCTCCTTAATAAAAGCAGCTTGTCTTGAGAAGAACATCTAACGTTATGCAGAAGTCTTAGAGGAAACAAGATCAAAGTGATCTTTAAACCCTGTCTCTAATTAAGGATTCTCTCAAATGGAGGAAAGGAGAAGCAGCTCTTACTCTGAGGTCCACTAATAAGTCTTTCCACTCCTTTGATGATCTTGTGTCTGTGACCGTAAGCGTTGATGCCGATCTCCTTCAGCTCTTTGTGGCCCATTTCCACCAGGACGTCCAAGGTTATCTAATGACACAGACTCATATTAATCGCACCTCTAGGCATGTGACTAATGTGTTACTTCCACAGATCAGTGGTTACTCTACAGTGTGTTCCTCCAGCACATCTTAACATTTCAGTGATCCTGCTAAACATCATCCTGGTGGTAAAACATGCACGCATATTTGGTTGAAATTAAATAAAGATCAGCAGATTACAATATATATGTCTAAGCTGCTACAGGTTGTACAGGAAAGTCTGATTCATTCTAGTAAATCAGTTCATGATAAATGGTTCTCTCTAACATGTGTGGCATTCTCTGCTTCCTTTTAGTGAACTGGTTCATTACAAATGGTTCATGCATGTTTCACTGGAAAGTCTGATTCATCCTAGTGAATTGGTTTATCCTAAATGGTTCTCTCACATACAGTATATGGTGTTGGAAAGTCTGCAAAATCATGCAAAATGCATGTTATTTATTTATTTAGTACTGATGTGAATGAGATATTTCACATGAAAGACGTTCACATATAGTCCACAAGAGAAAATAATAGTTGAATTTATAAAAATGACCCTGTTCAAAAGTTTACATACACTTGATTCTTAATACTGTGTTGTTACCTGAATGATCCCCAACTGTTTTTTTGTTTAGTGATAGTTGTTCATGAGTCCCTTGTTTGTCCTGAACAGTTAAACTGCTTACTCTTCTTCAGAAAAATCCTTCAGGTCCCACATATACTTTAGTTTTTCAAATACATTTTTGTGTATTTGAACCCCTGTGTAATTTTAAGATCCATCTTTTTTCACTGAGGACAACTGAGGGACTCATATGCAACTATTACAGAAGGTTTAAACGCTCACTGATGCTCCAGAAGGAAAAACGATGCATTAAGAGCCGGGGCTGTAAACTTTTAAACAAATAAAGATGTGTACATTTTTCTTATCTTGCATAAATATCATATTTTTTTCATTTAGTACTGCCCTTCAGAAGCTACAGAAGATACTTACATTTCCCAGAAGACAAAATAAATTCAATCTGACCTCATCTTCAAATTCAAATTCATTTTTTCATTTTCATGAAAATTTAAATTTCTCTGCATTTTGTCTGTTCTAGAGACATGACATTACAGTTTTATTTATCAAGCAGTTCATTATATGTCATTTTATTCTGAAATGTGGTCTTGTACACTGAAATACAAATTTGAATGTAATGTGCGAATAAGTGAAAACAATTGCCACAATATCCATTAAAAGAATGGAAATGTGATTATTTTGTCCATATTGCACAGCTCTAATAGACACATGCCTTCACAGAATAGCATTTTTAGAACATGCATAGCTGTTAAGATATTGTTATTTTTTAAACGGGGATTATGCAAATGAGCCACATCTATGACAACGCCAACATTCCGGAATCTTTGGACCAGTTGCGCCTTTGCAGCAGTAGAGAGAGAATATCAGACTTCCTCTGATGAACTACCAGTTTGTGGTTAAGCAGTCGATTATGAGTACCAGTAGATTTGTTCAGATGGCTAACAGAATCAGCTCCGGCTTTCCTGCTAAAGCATCACTTGGAGAAATGTCCAGTTTTGACCTAAACACAGGTCTTCAGATTGAGATGAGACTGGCTGTTAAGAGAAAAAGGGAGAATTCTGACAGATCAGAGAACAGAGAACAAAAAATGAGTCGATCAGACCATCGCTCTGCATCTGATTGTTCAAAGGATTCCCTCATATCAGGCTTTTCTTCTCCAGCACTACTTGGAGACACATCCAGTTCTGACCTAAGCTCAGGAAGTCAGGTTGAGATGAGACTGGGTGTCAAAAGGAAAAATGAGAGATCAGAGAGCGCAGAGCGGAAAAGGAGAAGATCAGACCTCCAGTCTGATTCTTCAATTGATTCCCTCACCTCTGCGTTTTCTTGCATGTATAGTAGTACCCCACCAGCAACATGTGGGGAGACACCCATGAAAGAGTCCAGCAAAGAAAAACAGTCTGGACTTTCTCACCTCAACAATAGTGAGGTCAAACCTGTGCCTGGGAAAGACAAAGAACAGTCTGGACTGTCACACCTCAACAACAGTGAGGTCCGACATGGACGATCACTAATGAAGGGGGACATCATAGATGATGAACAGCCTGGAACATCTCACCCAGTTAAGCTGGATCAGGGTGTTAAAAGAAAAAGGGAGAACTATGGCAGAGCGGTGAGCAGCGAACGGAAAAAGACCAAGTTAGACCCTGACTCCTATCCTCCTGGATCACACGGAGATGCATCCAGTGCAGGCCCAAGTGCAGGCAGTCAGACTGAGAAACAGGGTGGCAAAAGAAAAGGAAAGACTTCTTGCAGAAGAAGCAGATCAGAGCACCAGTTTGAGACTTTAATTGATTCCCTCAGCTCTGAGTTTGCTCACATGTATATTAGTTCCCCACTTTTAGCATGTGTAAAGATGCTAAGATGAAATGGATAAGGCAAGTGATGACTATGAAGTCCCTAAGAGGACATGCTGATGGAAAAAATGTATTTAGTGTATTTAAAATTGTATTTTAGTACACAAGAAATAAAAATGTTAAAAAAATTTGGTATGTTGCTTGTTGAATATCATGTCTCTAGAACAGACAAGACAAAAAAATATATATTACAAGGTAAAATAAACAAAATGAAAAATCTGAAGTGTAGATACAATTTTTTAGTATTGCTGAATAATCCAATGTACTTGACTGTTATTCAGTCAAAAGCAGGGAGTGATTTTCTCCTTTACTTTGTTGTTTAATTGAGTTTAATGACACAGACAGCAGCAGGTTTATTAGAGCGCTGTTAGTTTACAGGGGACCCCATATCCACATACCTGCAAACTCACAAGAGTTCAAAAAGGTGACCTGGTTGGAATATAAACCTTGTAGGGCGGTCTCCATAAGAACATTTTTGAGAATTTAACATGTAAATCAAGCACTCTGGTGCACTCTGACAACAAAATAAAGGAAAAAGACAACATTTGCTTCAAGTAAAAAAAAAAAAATCATATTTATACTACTAACTCTTTGGACAGTGCAAGTCTGTCATCATTGGCATATTTCTCTTTTTGAGAAGTGGAGTCATTTATTTTTGCTAATTTTAATGTTCACATTAGCGTGCGCATACTATCAACAAACTCCATCTTTCCACTGCAGAGGAAACAGAAGCTGCATCTAAAGTGGCATTAGATTTTTTTTACACACTGTATGATAAAGCTGAGGTGAATGCATTTACACCACAAAATTTCAAATGCATAAATAATTTTATAAGATTAATGTTTTAAATATTTTTGAACATACAACTTACAAATGTTGGGGAAAATGCAATACTTTTAAATATGAAACCAAACCACCAGTAGAAGACGGCAAATGACTGTTTTAATAAGAGAGTCATTCAGTCACTCATTCAACTAATTCGTTCAAATAGCTGATTCATTCAGAATCGAGGCAAGTGAATGGGTCTTTATGAATGGGTTATTGAATCACTGACTCACTCGATTCGTTCAAAAACATGGATTCATTCAGTCCGGAAACACCACTGTGTGTTGCTGGGAGACACAACACTTCTGCAGTGGATTTGAATAAAAACTATTTTCGTCAGCGACCTTGAGCAAAAACAGTCAATATTGTATTACAAATTGTAAGTTAAGCAGACACAAAGTTCGCATTGAAGATCTTCCAACCCCCCAAAAATTCGTATCTGCGCAATTTCTATAAATGACATATTTTGATTCAAAACGGCGAATTTCACCAAAAAGTGACTTGTTTGCAGGTATGTATGCAAAATTCACATTTACATTTTTTGGACATTATTATGTGTCCATGGTGTGTGTACACAACCACCCTATTACGGTAAAAATTATTGTTTTCTCCATAAATCATAAACTGTTGCTATATCCCAATTCACATACTATCCACTCTAAACAATATTTAAAATTAGAATTAGTGTGTCTCAAAGTATCATAACATGGTTTGAGTAATAAGTATCCAAACGTTTCCGGATGGTTTTCCAGTGGAAATTTGAAGTGCATATTTAATATTGCCCACAACCCATTGTGTGGATTCGATTAATATCAAGAAATACATTTTTGCCAAAACATGACACTTTTTTTAGTTCACAAGTCTCATGAAAATCAAAAAGTTCTTCGAATTGTGACTGATTACATTTAAAGCAAGTAACCAGCACTCCTTTTATAATCTCTGAAGCTGTCCGTCAGTTCAGTATGATACTTTAGAGGAGAATATTTAAATTTTTTTCCTATAAAATTTAGTTTTTTGCTCAATACTGTTGATAAAAGTTAATGTGCATTTCCGAGAAATAAACATGTTATTATATTATTACAAACTGCACTTATAATGCAAAACAATACTAATTTAATGATTAAAATGTCTTTATGATAGCAAAAATCCCCACCTTTCAACCCAGTCCTACCAAATCAGGTGTTGGTGCCACCATCTGTACTTAGTGGCACCGGTGCTACTGTTGTCAAATGTTAGTCAGGAGCCCTGCGAAACACTTCTCTTCTCACATATGTGGCATTGGAAAGCCTGTTTAATCATGTGAATTGTTCCTTTTGGACAGATTCACAAAAACAATTTTGTCAATACTTACAACTTTCCTTTGTTTTTACTTAGTACAATTTACCTGTTCAGGTTTGACACTATTGTTCATTAATTCAAAGCCCTTCTTTTGTTTTGTGGCAGCAAAAATATGGCTCTGATTAAATTCTAAATGATAACACTTGTTGGTTAATTTTCTTTTTCCATATATACAATAAAACATACTGCCCCCTCAAGCAACTTCAGTGTAGTTAGCTACTTTTTGTACTGTATTTTTTCAAAACAGTATCTTTACTGTAGTTAAACTACTTCAAATTATGAGTTGCTTTCAGCTTTGTGAGATAAAAGTTTCAGTGCCTCGCTCCTTAAAGTTTGATTAGTATGTAGATGACACGAAGCTGCCAATGTTAGCTACATTAAAAACAGATGGGCGCTATTTGAATGGGTTCCTATGGAGACCGAAACAGAAGAGCACCCAATCGGAAGTTAGAATTCGTAATGGCGGCGCTCATTGTTTGCTCAGGAGAAAAGGTCTATAACACTGTGATGAGCACTGAAGCAGAAGAAAGTACCTGCTCTCGGTCAAAGATCTCCAGCAAATGCTCCAATCCCAGGTTGTGAAGAAACTGGCTGATACTCAACTCTACAGCTAGACCTGAAAAAAACACCAGGTTAAAGAAAACTTTGAGCAGTCAACAAGCAAGACTACATTAATCTTGCATAAACCTACCCTCCTCCTTCATCTCTATGCCTACGGTTCCTTCAGCTCCAGAAGGCGGTAGAAGAGTGTTCAGCTCAGGGAAGGTACCAGACTGACCGTCCATACTGGAGTTTGAAGGGAGCGGTGTAGGGCTCGAACTGAGAGTCGATGGCACCACCGCCACAGATGCTGAGACGCTGATAACCTGGGGTTTATAGCACGCCGGTAGCGCTGAGGGGGGCATGGCTGCCGTGAGGAGGGCTCGGACATCATCTGCCTGGAGAGACAGACAGGGCAACGTCAAAAAGTTCTGATGTAAGTAACAAGCAACTTCTTGAGACAGACAAGCCTGCAACTGACTGTTACATTTAGTCACAAACTTATGTGAGTGTCAGTCACATCTCAAGCATGTAGAGAGTGAAAAATGCAAATAAGAAAACATTAATACACAAGACCAATAAGAACAGCTTATTTCAAACAAGCATGCATCCTTGTTTAAAGGGACAGTTCACCAAAAATAAAAAGTCTGTCATCTTCTTTCATCCAACTGTCTCGACTTCAGATGCACAATATAAGAAAAAAGTTAAATGCGGTAACTTATTAAATAATGTGATGTGATAATATTTTAAGTGTGTATTTCTATTTAAATGTATAACATTTATATGAATTTTATACACGAACACTTAAAAGGTTTTGGACAGTAAAATTTTTCTCTTCTGCTCACCAAGCCTGCAATTATTTGATCCAAATTACAGCAAAAGCAGTAGTATTGTAAAATATGTTTACTATTTAAAATAACTTTTCTATTTGAATATATTTTATAATCAAATTTATTTCTGTGATCAAAGCCAACTTCATCAGCATCATTCAGCATTCAGTCTTCAGTGTCACATGATTCTTCAGAAACCATTCTTATATGCTGATTTGCTGTTTAAGAAACATTTGTTTTTTATTATCAATATTTAAAACAGTTGAGTACATTTCTTATCAGGATTCTTTGATGAATAGAAAGATTCAAAGATCAGTATTTATCTGAAATAAAAAGCTTTTCTAACATTATAAACTATACCAAAAAGCTCAGTTTAACTGTTCAGAACAAACAAGGGACTCATGAACTACTATCACAAAACAAACCAAAGTAGATTAAGAACCAAGGGTTCCCAAACTTTTGAAGGGGGTTATTTTAATCATTTCAGCTATTTTTTGTCTTGTGGACTATATGTAAACATCTTTCATGTAAAACATCTTACTCAGGACAGTACTAAATAAAAAATAACATGCATTTTGTATGATCTGTTATTTTGTTAAAATTATTCACATTTTCACAGATTCTCCAAGGGGTTCCCAAACCTTTGCATGCCACTGTATATATATATATATACACTACCGTTCAAAAGTTTGGGGTCAGTAAGACTTGTAATAGTCTTTAAAGAAGTCTCTTATGCTCATCAAGGCTGCATT
>JAHKKF010469472.1:0-15607 GCA_019740295.1 Labeo calbasu | reverse complement strand
GTCTCCACCAGAGGTCATGGGTCTTCCAGCAGGACAATGACCCGAAACACACTTCAAAAAGCACTCAGAAATGGTTACAAACAAAGCACTGGAGAGTTTGGAAATGGCCAGCAATGAGTCCAGATCTGAATCCCATAGAACACCTGTGGAGAGATCTCAGAACAGCAGTTGGAAGAAGGCATCCTTCAAATCTAAAGGACCTGGAGCAGTTTGCAAAAGAAGAGTGATCCAAAACTCCAGTAGAGAGGTGTAACTCATTTATGGTTACAGGAAGCAATTGGTTTTAGTTATTTTTTCCAAAGGGGGTGCTACAAAATATTAAGTTTAGGGTGCCGATAATTTTGTCCAGTGCATTTTTGAGTTCTGTGTGGAATTGTACCAGATTTGACTTTTCTTCTCTGTTTTTTTGTGTTGTTCCAATGCAAATAAAAAAAAATAAACATGTGAGTAACAAAACATTTGCAGCTGCAACAATTTTCTGACAGAAGGCTTGCATTTTCTGACAGAATTGCAAGGGTGCCGATATTTTTGACCATGACTGTATATGTATGCATGTATGTATTTTAAAAATCACTTTTCACTAAATAAACACTTAATAGAAAAAACACCTAATCATTTCAATTTATATACACCAATATTACATAATCAGCAATGTGTAACTACAGATAATTTTACATAAACATTTTATTATACAAAAAATAAGTGATGAGTGATGCAAATGAATCACTGAGTGAGAGTTTGGAATCAAATGAATCAGTGAGTGAGTTTAGAATCAAATGAATCGTACATCCCACTCTTCACACTGATTTGCTGCTGATGTTTGAACGACATCTCAAGAGACAAATGAACTATGAAACTAGTTTAATGACACAAACTTTAGGAAACTTATTGACTAAACTGTACTGAAATCATCTTGGTTTTCTGTTGGCGCTCTTCCACTGAGTGGTACGACTTGGCTCGGCTTGCATTTCACACCAACAAATCAAGCTCTCACTGGATCTGCTCCTTGGCTATCAACAAGAGGAACGTCTGTACTTCCTCAACAGACCACGAAACAACCATTTTTTTTTTTTTATTGTTCAGAAAAAGATGCGGTTGTTCAAAAAAAAAAAAAAAAGTTGAACCTTCCCTGGCTGTGCTGATTTAAATCCAGCGGGGTCTGGTGTCTCATGTTTTAAGTTTGATTTTCTCCGACCAATCATTGACCAGTAAGGGTGTACATTTCACATTTGGTAACGGTACGGCTCACTCGGAACCTCAGCCAAGGTGGTGCTGAAAAATGTACCAGGTACTAGGAACTGTACACAGTGGAAAACTCCCCCAAAAGTGAGCCAAGCTGTGCCGTATCATACCATGCAGTGGAAAAGCACCATATGAGCCCTACACACAGCTGTCAGATCTAAGTGAAATGTAATTGTGTGGTTACCGTGTTTTTTGGGCAGGTCCACAGTGAATTTGTGCAGCACTTCTCTGGTGTTTCCCTGCAGAGTCCCAAACAGAGCTCCACTACCATCAATGACTATGAATCCAAACTTACTGTCGTCTGACAATAACGCCGTCAGAGCCTAGAGAATGACAGACGATCACTTAGCAATCTCAAGTATATTAAGCTTTATGAAACACGCTTGATTTGGACTCTGATTTTACCTCAGTGTGGAACTTGTTATCACAGAGGTACAGAGAGGTGTTGATGGGTTTGAATGGCTCAAAGTCAATGTTGACTTTCTTTTCTTTGCCTTCTTCAGTCACAATGGTGCCACAGTAAACCACCAGACCATTATGGGGCACTGCAAACACACACCAAAACCAGATGAAACTCCAGCTGTATGTTTGTTAAAGCCTGAAGAACTAGAAGAGTGTGGACTCTAGATGTAATTGACATAAACAAACAAATGTAATATTTGAGTAAAATAAATGTCAACATGAAATGGTGTGCAAAACCCATTTTGTGTCTGTACTGTAACACATTTCCGGATGAAACAGAATATTTAATGCAATAAAAGTAACTGCAAGACATGAATTAATCAGATATTGCTCAAATCTATAATTTTTTCCTATTACTGCTACAGACTTTAATACATTAATGAATTATTAATTATTTATATACTTTAATTTCAAATTTATTTTACACACTGAAAGTGAAAATTCAAAAAACAAAAAAAATTCAAATGTATTAATCATCACTCAAATAAAAACTGTTGTATAAACTGCACATATTATTAACTTTAAAATAATATAATTACAGTTTTACTCCAATTCATTGCATTTAAAAGGTGGCTGTAACGAAAACTTGTTTTCATGACATATAATAATGATAATGAAATGAACAGGTTAAGTAATGATATAATTAATATGTAACAGAGTGCATATATTTGCACCATTTCAGTCAATGATTTCTGCCCTCCAATACTGTTTTGGCCAAAACCAATTCATTTTGTGGCGGAAAATGTTTTGATTACTGAAATGTGACCATGGACTACAAAACCAGTCATAAGTATCAATTTTTTTAAATTGAGATATATTCATCATTTGAGAGCTGAATGAATAAGCTTTCCATAATTGTATGGTCAATATTTGGCTGAGATACAACCATTTTAAAATCTGGAATCTGAGGGTGCAAAAAAAAAAAAATCAAAATATTGAGAAAATCACCTTTAAATGAGTCCAAATGAAGTTCTTAGCAATGCATATTACTAATCAAAAATTAAGTTTTGATATAATTACTGTAAGACATTTACAAAATATCTTCTTAATATCCTAATGATTTTTTGCATTAAAAAAAAATTATAATTTTGACCCATGCAATGTATTTTTGGCTATTGCTACAAATAAACCTGTGCTACTTAAGACAGGGTCACAACACAAATATCAGAAATATGTAACTGGCGAGATTTCATACATGATCTACAACAGAATAAATAATTGTCCATTGGTTACTGTGAATTTCCCTTCTACGGGTGCATCTCAAAAAATTTAAATATCATGAAAAAGTTCATTTTTTTAAATGCAACTAATTTTAAAAACTGAAACTTTCATATATTCTAGATTCATTACATGTAAAGTAAAACACTTCAAAAGTAATTTTAATTTAATTTTTATGATTAGAGCTTATAGCTCATGAAAGTCAAAAATTCAGTAAATATTAGAATATTTACTTTTGAATTTTATTAAATGACCAAGTTTCCTATGCCCCATGAGGCCTGGAGTCAAAAGTGGGAGCGTCTTCCGGTTCAAAGTAAACAAGCGGGACGTGACACTCATTCATTAAACAGCTGACAGGAGTGACGGGCAAATAAAGCCTCGTGAAGCACTGAGACTTTCCTCTGACTGTTTCGGGACAATATTCAATGCTTCAAGAGTGTCGAAAACAGCGCGATCTGGTGGTTAGTTAAAAAGAAAGCAGCCAAAAGACTAAAGCTCCGTCGGAGGACGCATTCACCACAACTTCCATAGATCGGTCCATGTTATATGCACAAATAAAAGCCTAACCGTTTGTGTGTTTGTTTGTTGAATTTCTGACTTTTTAGCGATCCAAACTTGCTAATAACACAAATTCGAAAAGCATATGTTGTCCACAAGAACGTAATGACATCTCTCATAAAGGTGTGCATCTTTACAAAGTAAACAATGGTCTAAAAACACTTAAGCCTCTTTGCTAATTAGCACACAAAATACCATTGGTATACTACGTCCGCCACCTCACCGGAAGTTGTACCCACGTTCTTTTTAACAGTAGCGCCCCCCGGAAACTTGTGGATAGTATAAATTCCATGTATCTCTTGTTCTCTGAAACCACACTAACGGGGAAGACTGCTGACTTGGCAATGGTCCAGAAGACAATCATTGACACCCTCCACAAAGAGAGTAAGTCACAGAAGGTCATTGCTGAATGGGGTGGCTGTTTACAGAGTGCTATATCAAAGCATATTAAACGCAAAGTTGACTTGCAGGAAGGAAGAAATTGGGTAAACACCAGGTGCACCAGCAACAGGCATGACCGCAAGCTTGAGAAAACTGTCAAGTAAAGCCAATTGAAACACTTGGGAAAGCTTTACAAGGATTAGGAATCTATGGATTCACAAGGAATCCATGGGATATTTTCAAGAGAAAGATGAGAAACAGTCGATCCGAAAAATATATAAAGGATCACTTCCACGCCACACCTCACTGATGCTGTATTTTGTGCTAGGAGCAAGTCATGTGCTGTAATATGTGCTGCTGACCAAGTATTGAGTGCATAAATTAACGTACTTAAAAAACTTTTCTTTTTTGCAAATCCATTTTTTGATCGATCATATTCTAATATGTTGAGATACTGGGTTTTTGACTTTCATGAGCTGTAAGCTCTTTCATCAAACTTAAAAAAAACTTTAGAAATATTTTACTTTACATGTAAATAATCTAGAATAAATGAAAGTTTCAGTTTTTAAAGTAAGTTACAATTTAAATGAACTTTTTCATGATATTCTAATTTTTTGAGATGCACATGTATTTGCCATAGGAGACATCAGACATTAAGGTAAAATAAGCTCTATTTTAAATAGACAAACTTAAGCACAAAGTGATTGTGCAGAACAATATCAGGATATACATTTAGAAAACAAATAGTGTCTATTTGGAAGGTCATGATGACTTTTGATCAAAGCACAATAGTGCCTTTTAAATACTCCTGTTTTCATGATCAACTCAATAATGTGATGTGAGCGGTCAGAAAAACATAGGCCTTTGTCTTAAATGGCCGTCTTAAAGATGCAGGTGTGTTTGGTTGTGGAGTTAAAGACACACACACCTTTGTTGTAGAGTTTGAGTCTCTGCTGGACTGAAGTAATGGCTCCCAGCACTGACAGCCGGTTCACTCGACTCTTGATGTTTGATGCCGTACCGAACTCATCCGCTAACATCTTGGCCACTCTGGAGATCTGATCTTTAGGAGGAATGATGAGCGAGATCATGCTGGTCCCATTACTGACAGAGAGAGAAACAAATGCCAATGTTATTCATTACATTTATGCATTTGGCAGAAACCCATGAACATGACCATTCCCAGCACCATTATCTACTGATAGAGACATAGGAATAGATATTTAGCTTAATAAAACCATCAAACTGACAAATTACTGTTCATGTCTTTCTTTCTTCAGTCATAAAGAAATTATGTTTTTGAGGAAAACATTTAAGGATTTCTCTCCATACAGTGGACTTCTATGGTGCCTGTGAGTTTGAACTTCCAAACTCATTTTCTTCTCCAGCTTCAAAATCATCCTACATCACTGCAAAAGTACCAACCCAGTGTTTACAAAGTGAACATGCAAAGATCAATCAAACGCCCTTTACAAAAAAAGCGATGTAGGACAATTCTAAAGTTAGAGAAGAAAATGAGATGGGAGTTTTTCGACCTACCCTAACTGTCTTTAACTGGAAATACAAAGTTCACACAGAGCTAGACAAGACAAACATTTGAGGTTTAAAAGTATATAAATTGTTATTTTTTTTTTTTGTTAGAAAATAGTCAATCGTTTCACTAGATAAGACCCTTCTTCCTCGGCTGGGATGTTTTAGAGCCCTTTGAAGTTGCATTTAAACTGCATTTTGGAAGTTCAAACTCACGGGCACCATAGAAGTCCATCATATGGAGAAAAACATAAATAAATTTCCTCAAAAAACAATTTCTTTACGACTGAAGAAAGAAAGACATGAACATCTTGGATGACAAGGGGGTGTGTAAATTATCTGTAAATTTTTGTTCTGGAAGTGAACTTAAGGCAGCATCCTACTACATAGTCACCAATACTTTAATATGCATAACAGCACAGAAATATTGCTTTTTAATTAATATTATTCTATATTAAGCACTTGATAACTGAAAAAAAAAAAAAATTATATATATATATACACACACACACACACACTATAGAAACAATTCTGGTAACACTTTACAATAAGGTTCTATTAGTTAATGTATTAACTAACCTGAACAAACAATGAACAATACATTTATTTCAGTAGTTATTAATTTTTGGTAATTGTTTGTTCATGTTAGTTCACAGCGCATTAACTAATGTTAACAAACACAACTTATGATTTTAATAATGCATTAGTAAATGTTGAAATTAACATTAGATTAATAAACGCTGTACAAGTACTGTTCATTCTTAGTTTATGTTAACTAAAGTAGCTAACTAATGTTAGCTAATGAACCTTACTGTAAAGCATTACCACAATTTTCACTGCTATTATTTCACAAATAATACCAAGAAATTGACAAGTATCGTAAACATACAATATTTAAGTAATAATGAAAAATCAACATTAAATTGCCATTTGTAAACAATTGTATTTCTGTAATGTGACACTTGCCAGGGTGAAACTATTTTTAATGAGATAAAATGACATGAACTGACCAGATCGTTCTCAAATCTTTCATTATTTGCCATTACTTGAGTGTTTAATTACTACTTTTCTAACAAACTGGGGTGGGAAATGGTGTAGAAGCTATTTTTAATTTAGAAATTGCTAGTAAATTTCACAAATAATTGGGTCAAAGATGAAGCGTCCCATTTTTGTGTCCACACCAAATGAAATTTACAAAAGTGATTTTATATATACATAGAAAGCATATTAAATGCAAGTAAAGTGTCTACTTTAAAGTTTCAAATAACTTTTGTGAAAATAAAATGTCAAAATATGGGTAAAAATGATGTTCCAGTGTCAATAAAACCTACTGTTTTGAGGGATAGTGACAAAGACTGGTAACAATTAATTAGTACTTTAGGGCTGCACTTTGATACTTTTAATATCATCTAATGATTCTTGTCCCAAATATAAAAGATTTTTTGTTACATGATCTATTGTTAAACTGTCAATGCATGACATTTTTGTGACTGTCTTTTATAAATCATGGTATTGTCATTACTTTTTGTTCAGAATAAAAATAAACTTTTAGTGTTTTGATGCTAGAAAACTGTTTTTTGTCCTTGACCTAATTACAAAGAATCAGCAAGTAACACACTGAATGAAAGGTGAAACTATTAAATAGAAATAGAATGGTATTTTCTTGTAAAACATACTCCAATAATATTCGTTTTATTTACAAATTGGGTAGCTCACTAGTTATTAGAACAAAGTCTGACAGTCGCAGAGAGGTCAAATGCTTCAGTATTGTCAGCTGACAAAAGTGGCATTTCTAGAGTTCTCTTACATGAACCACTAAGATTGACTTCAAACGCTGGGTTTACACCATCCACACTGAGCTGTGAGGAGTTATCAGGGTCACGCTGGTGCCAAAACACAGCGACAGACCAACACGCTCTGGTTTATTTACACACACACACGTGGCATGAAGGTCAGCGGCACGCAAGCGTGAAAACAAAGAGTTTCATTTTCTGATGTGGGTTTCAACGCGACTTTATGTGCATGTGAGCATTAATTACTCTTATATGTACATACAGAGAAGTTACCCTTGAATAAAGATCTGTATTGTTGTTGTGACACTCAACATAGCTACCTGTCAAAATGACAGCACGAGTGTCGTGCCAATGACTCTTCTTCAAATAGACCCATGTACGCTTGCTTTACCCTTGATAAACTGCTCACGAATCCACAATCTTCATCCAGCAAAGCATTTCCTTCATTTTAAACTATCTGTGTTCCAAAACCCACAACAAATAACTCTCAAAAAGTAGGTTGCAGGCTCAAATCCAACAAAAGCTGATCATGAACAATCACAACTGTGTCCTTGAGCAAGACTCTTATCTGAACCTGTAATAAATCCACCGATTAATGAGTAATTACAGTCATTATGAGGCACAAAACACACCTGTTTGAAACTCGCTGTGATTCAAAACTCAAGCACACACACAGAAGGTCTGAAGTGAAGTATCTAACACCATCATGAAAGCTGCCCGGCCCTGGAGTAACTTGTCATTAGTGCGGTTTACCAAGCCAGGAATCACCATTACTATTGCTCATACTTAAACGTTAGGGATTAGGAAGAAAACCACATTAAATTTAACTGTGTGTGTATGTGTGTGTGCACCATCCTTCAGCCCTTCTGCTCCAGATATGACCTCCATGATATATACAAAATGTCATTTTTATAAATACATGAATCTTTTTTGGGTTTGAAACTCATTTCATTTCAGTTCCCAGTCCATAAGTCAACCACTAATCTAACTAGCACAATATTGAAACACTTTTATTTAGTTTATCTTTCAATCACCGTCAATCACACACTTCCACACAAACTCTCTCACCCTCTCGCCGCTTGCAGACTCTTGATGAGTTTCTTGATCTTCCAGATCTCCACATTTCTGTCCGCCCCGTTCGGATCATCAGCCATCTTCAGTCCTACAACAGCGGGAAAAAAACTACCGTTAAAACTAAGACCGACCTGACCTGTGTGCGCGTGCGTATGTGTGTGTGTCCGGCCCGGACGAGCGCGTCCACACTATCGCCCGGTGATCGGTGATTTGACGCCCCTCTTCGCTCTCCAAGGCCGCAGTAACAAGAAAGTACCACAAAGTACCATGGTATTACCCTATTTTCTGACACGTACCCCGAAGATGTTATTGTATTCTTTGAAGTACCATACAAATAGTACGGTACATGTCGAAGTACACTAACAGTATACTCCAGATTCTCTTTAAAACCACTTATAAACCTGCACGTAGCACATTTGTCCATTATAAATACCTGAGACTCTCTCTCTGGTCCACCGGTTTCGGTCTATCGGTCTCTTCTACCCGCGTCACGCCGCCGCCGGTTCCTGCGGATACACGTGGAAGGAGGAGCCTCAGCGATATCACTTCCTAGTTACCTGCATAGAAACCAGTGGGCGCCACGTGAGTCTAGCGGTGTTCTGTGAGACGTACAGCGGTTGTTCCTACAGGGGGCGCTCGGTGGTCCAGAAACACGTTTTTTAATTTTTTTTTTTTGTTTGTTTTATTGTTTCAATGGCACAAGAACAAGAAGAGAAAGAAAAGAGAAAAAGAAAATTACATAAAATTAAATGCTTTCACAGCATTACATGTTTTCAGTGCTTTTTTGTTTTTTGTTTGTTCCAAGATATTTACATATAATTTAAATTCATTAATACAATGGGAAAAATTTGGTCTACATTGAGCCCACTTTTTCTTATGTGTGTGGTATTTTCCTAATAAAATAAGCAAATGTGTGTTGTTCTTTACAATTCAAATGTTCATTTTCTGTCTAAAAAAGCACATCAAATATACAAATTTCTATCACACATTCCATCTTTGTGTTAATATAGAACTCCACATCCTTCCAAAAATAATCTTGAGTAAATACAAAGAAAAAAAAAGCAAAATAGTTTATTTTTCTTGACCACAGAAATCACTGGTATATGAAATATTAAGCTTAAATCTTTCCAAAACATGCTTAGCAGGATCAATTCTATGAAGTATGTTGTAAGACACTTCCTTAATGTTGTTATTTGATCTCAAAAATAAATAAATAAATAAATAAATAAATAAATAAAAAGATTATTCCAATCCCAGCAGAAGGGTGGATTTCAAGAACAAAAATGTAATAAAACTTTAAAACTGGTCCAAATAATACAACATTTTATTCCTACTGAAAAAATGAAAACAACTGAAACTTCTTAAGCTGGTTGGCTGGTCTTAGCTAGAAGTAGCTGGTTTCAGCTGAATAACTAAGGAGGCTGGGTGACCAGCTAAAACTAACCAACTAGTTTAGGCTGGCTTTAGCTTTTTCAGCAGAGATATCCCCAAACAGCTGTCAATATCAAACAAAAATATTATACTTAATTTAAAGTTTTCTCTCTCTCTCTTTTTTTTAAATCACTGACTGTAAACTACATTGGCACAATCATCAGAGATAGACCAGTCAGAGGTAGTTATTTGTGTAAATGCATGCAAAACTAGAATGCAAAACATAGCATTTTTCCCCCATCTTTCCCCCCTTCTTTTTTTATGTAACATAAAATATATTAAATATCAAATATATATAATGACAACGCTTCAGCAGCAGGGTTGAATAAAAAAAAAATCACACATGAATAGTGATACAAAGAAACTTTTACAGACACTGACAAAATACAATGGAGAGCTCGTAGACAAAACATCCGGGCCGCGATAAGCCCCGCCTACTGTATATTTACATTCCATTCTAGCCGCTTATTCTATTTCTACGGTAGAAACAGCGTTAATGCGTCGTTTTGATTGGCTAAGAATTGTGTCGGAAAGAGGAAATAAGCATAATTTTTAATCGCGAAGGGGCGCATGGGAAATGTATTTTTTTATGTTGTTCAGTAGAAATTATTGGTTTAAACAGCGTGATACATACCTGTATTATTTACTTCAAGGTAACTAGAAAAGCTATTATCTAAGTACGTGTTTAATAATAATAATAATAATAATAATAATAATAATAATAATAATAATAATAATAATAATAATAATAATAATAACAATAATAGCCTAGTTCCTAGTTGTCTTTCCTGGTAATTTTAGCTACAGATATAGTCACAAAATTAATAAATTATAACATGCAATACATTCAAAATGGCGGTGATATGAGTGTGTATAATGTAATAATTTGTTTTCACTTTGGCTAATTTTATTGGTAGGATGATGAAAAGGGGATATAATTTCTCCGTTTGTCGTATGGTGTGTCTCATTAACACCAGCAGAGGGAGACATTGTCTCTCACATGTCGCAACACTGTTGAACTTTCTGCAGAATCCACATAGTGAAATATATTTTGCATATATTCTGAAGTACAGTGATGGTAGTGAGAAATGTTTGGTAGATTTGGAACTGAAATATGAAGATTTTATTTATTTGTTTTGCAGGACTTTGTCTGTATATTTCTGTATACACTATACACTATACACTATACACTATACACTAATACACTACTAATGTTAGTGTTTCTTTTACAATCCAGTGCAGTTAATTAGTGCACATTTTGCCTGTTGTCAGTTTAATCACTGAATAATACATATATGAAAGTTTTAGGATGTCTTACATATTAATAGACACATTTAACTGTATAATTCAAATAAATTTATTTTTTAAGTATTTATAAAAAACAATTTAATTAATAATTAAATAAGATAAAATTGTGTGTGCGCGTGTATGTGCGTGTATGTGTGTGTGTGTGTGTATGTGTGTGTGTGTTGTCAGTCAAGCTCAATGAAATTTGTTTCTGAAACTACTAATATATTTAGTTTCAACCTTCATATCCCAAAATATATTTAAAAATGTATTCCAGGGGCAAGAAAATACATATGCGAATGTGTTTTGCTGGACTGAAATACATGGAGGGCAAAATGACTTTTAAAATGCTTTTAAAAATATATTTACATTTTTAAAATATATTTGTAAAAAATCTATTAAAAAATAACCCCAAAATAGAGAAAATGTATTCACATAAATATATTCTTAAATATATTTTTTAAATTTCATTTTTGTATATTTTTAAAAAATATACAAAAAATAAATAAATAAAAATAAAAAAATAATTGAAAAATTGAAAAACATATTTGTGCTTTCCTGGCTAGCCAACAGGGAGCCAGAATTGTTAGCTGGGTATAAAAAATGTGTGTGTTCACACAATTCACACTCCAGTTGGATCAACTAAAAGTACTTTGAACTTTTAGCATGTTTATATTTAGTGTTTTTCCATGTTAACACACACTTAAGTCTGTTTCCCTTGCTCAGGCCAAGAAAATCCCAGCTGAAACTGTCTGTGATGATAGCGATTTAAGGACGATAATCTCTGTAATTCTCAGCTCAAACACTTTTGAACACCCTGAGACTAAAGCGTACACTCTCAGGCGCTGATGCTCGGGTTATTTTGGGAAGGCTGGATGTGTCTCCTGGAGGGTGTGAGGACGTCTGCTCCCGGTGAGAGTCAGGTCAGCGTTTACGAGCACAGAGACTGCAGCAGTTATCAGAGGAGGCAGATGGTCATTACCACCGCATGAGAGCCTGGTGCATCAGCACACCAATTATTACACCATCAACATCTGAATGATGTTTTAACTTCATGTCGAATTAAATGTCAGCTCTTTTATTCTGGAAATAGAGTGAAAATGATTTAGCAAACAGATGGATGAGGGGTTACAGGAGGGCCTGTGTTCTGCTGATTGTGCATTTCTATATCTATAAATTAAAGAATCCACCTAATTTTTAATGTAAGTGAGGCCACAGTCTCACTAGAAGTTGTTAGAGGTTTGATCAGATCACTAGAAACACTAGAAACATTAATAACGCTTGACTTCAGTCAAATATCAACATGCTGTTTCTCTATCGCAGCTTTCGCAGGACAAATCCCAAACTAAACAGCAGAATTAAGACAGCCATTAGCTGGATAAACTCACCATGAAGCATCTTTGAGACAAGCACAATTATAAATGCAATTTTCAGATCTCTCCCCAAATGATTTGAGCAGGAGCAGGTCTAATCTGGTTTGCTCTTCCTCCATCATTTCATTGGATGTTCTGGGGTAATTTTAGAGGCCTTTTGGGCCGCCACGCATCCAAGTCAGAAACTCGGGCCAACAGATTTGTTCCAAATGGAAAAGCTTGGTACCAGATGACTCTGAGAGGAATGATAGATCGTTGCGGGGGAGACGCGGGTGCTTTCAGGCCCTGCCAGCATCTCCTGGCAGAGAGGATGCTGGGTAATGGGCAGAATTCATGCTTCAGGTATGCAAATGTGTCTCAAGCACAGATGACCTCCTTTAGTGCTGTCAGTATGCTCGAAAAATCCCATGATGCAGCAGTTTCAGTGACATGTCGGCTCATGCAAACGCTTCCTCAGACGCCTTAGATATCAGACTGCATGTCACACACGAGCTGTCAACATGACGAGATCAAATGGAGACTAATAGCTGCCGTCTGCAGAGGAACTGATGCGATTATGTGTCAACAACAGCGCGTCTCTCCGCTGGCACTAATTGATCAGACGTGATTTCCCATTATTCCTGCAAGGAAAACTCGCGACTTCATTGCTGTCATGGTTCAGGGTTAAGGTCAAAGGTCATGTTTATTAATGTAACACTTTATTTAATACAGATTGTTTCAAAGCAGCTTCACAGAAATAAACAGGAAAACAATAAATATTTCAATAGCAACCTAAATTAGGTTGTAAAGCAGCTATAAAAACAAAAGCATCATTCGTAAATTCAATTTAGTTTCACAAGCATTTCATTCAATTTCACAAGCAGCTCTACAGAAGTATCGTTATTTAACTCAATTTGGTTCAAATTTTGTTTCAGTTTACATAAGTGAATTTATGTTGCAAAACTGATCAATTATTAAACATTCAATTTCAGCTGTAAAGCAGTTCTATGGAGACCAATATTGTCATTATTCAAGTTCAGTTCTTGATACAATTATGTTCAATAACATTCTCAAGATATCAAAATTCATCAATTGTGAAACATATTCAAATTCAGCTGTAAAGCACCTTTTATTAAATTCAATTTAGTTCAATATTGATTCAGTTTGGATAAAAAAACTATCAATTTTGTAAAGTGAATCAGTTGTGAAAATTTCAATTCAGCCGCAAAGCAGCAAAAGACGGTAGTTTCATTATTAAATTTAGTTTAGTTCAGTAAGTGTCAGTGTTGCAAAATTAATCCATTGTGAAATGACTTCAGCAGTAAATGTACATTGCACAATTGTGTCATTATTCAGCTCAATTTAGTTCAATTTAGTTTAGCTATTTCGTTTAAGTTGAAAAGCAATGTCAATGTAGTAAAATTTATCAGTTATTAACATTACGATTCCACTGTAAAGCAGCAAAAAGACAATAGTTTGATTATTAAATTATGTTTAGTTAAATAACAGTGTCAATGTTGTAAAATCAATCAATTTCGACTGTAAAGCAACTCTAAAAAAGTCATTTTTAAATTCAGTTTAGTTCAGTGATTCAGTTCAGCTCAAAAACTGTAAATATTTATAATAGTGTCATTATTAAATTCAGTTCAGTACAAATAACAGTGTCAATGTTGTAAAATCAATCAACTATGAAAAATTAAATTTCAGCTGTAAAGCAGCTCTATGGAGGACAATATTGTCATTATTCAACTCAATTTAGTTCAGTCTTGATTCAATTCTGTTCAATAACAGTCTTGAGGTTTAAAATTTCATCAGTTATGAAACAGAATCAAATTCAGCTGTAAAGCAGCTCTGAAAAGAGTTAAATTGAATTTATTTCGACGTTAATTCAATTTAGATTAGAAATGGTTTGTAAAGCTAAGCAATTATGAACATTTCACTTTAGCAAAATGACAATAGTTTCAATATTAAAATAAGTTTAGTGACTATGGATGTTGCAAAAATCAATTATGCAGCTATTTCAGCTGTAAAGCAGCTCTGCAGAACACATTAGTGTCATTATTCCGTTTGATTTAGTTGTTGATTCAATGACAGCATTAATGCTGCAAAATTCATAAATTCTGAAAGAGGTTTGATTTTAGCTATAAGCAGCTATACTGAAGACAACATTATTCATTATTCAGCTCAGTTCAACTCAATGTTGATTCAATTATATATTAGCTGTCTTTTAAGGTCACAGTTAGAACTACTGTAGATTTACACATCACTGCAGTTAAGTCATTATTTTGTACTGTAGAGGTTCTGAAGACCTTTCAGAAAAGACAAATCTTTATAAATCTTTGAGTGCATTTACATGTACCCTCTTAATGCGATTGTAATGAGATTTTGGCCGTATTGCGATTAAACTTTACCTCATGTAAACGCAATACTTTGATCTAAATAATGCAATTAAACTCATAATCGCAGCAATCACAATCGTATTAACATAGGTGGCGCACTCCTATTTTAATCGAAATATACAGGCATGTAAACACCTTAATCGCATTATTGCCGCTCTTTTTTTTTTCTTTTTTCTTTTTTTCTTTTTGAGAATGTGCGAGTTCAAATTTGATGTGGTCACATTTGTGGAAGTGCATGGTCTGCGCTGCTCCATACAGCGGTTGCAGAGCTGCGGCATATAGGAGTCTGAATTCCAGTGTTGGGGAGTAACTAGTTACATGTAACGGAATTACGTAATTTAATTACAATATAAATGTAATTGTAATTAGTTGCAGTTACTGAGAAAAAATATGTAATTAAATTACTTTTGAAAAATGTCAGTGATTACAAAGGGGATTACATCTGAATTTTTTCACACACCCACCCCCACTTACAGATTTAATTGACTTCTTTTAAATTGCACTGACTGCTCTAAAATGAGACACCAATGTTTCAGGAGTTTAGGACACACAATAGGACACATGCTTATTTGATTTGAACTGTTTTATTTCCTATTTGGGTTTATGAATATACTTCATTTTTTAAGATTGTTTTTTCCAAGGCATTGTTAGATGCTGGTGTTTTCTGTCATAACTACGCAAACATTTGATTTCAAACCCAGTATCATAGCTATTAAGTTATTTCTTGTTATGATGTTGTTTATGTTATGGTCTTGTTATGCCATATAGCACTGCACTCTGCACTCACGGTGACCCGAGTTCGATTCCCGTCTCGAGGTCCTTTGCCGATCCTGCTTCCCTCTCTCCTCCCAGCTCTTTCCTGTCATCTCTCTACTGTCCT
>JAHKKF010469470.1:0-22096 GCA_019740295.1 Labeo calbasu | reverse complement strand
GTCTCCTATGTTCACCAAGGCTGCATTAATTTGATCAAAAATGTTGTTAAAATGGTAATATTGTGAAATATATATATATATATATATATATATATATACATATATATATATACACATATACATATATACACACACACACACACATGTATGTACAAAAAGTACAAAATGTACCTTCATATTATGTCATACTATGTTCATATCAATACCTTCATCTGATGTCTTGCATATCGCGTGTTTATCTTTATTACGATTTTTTTAAATTGTGTATTATTGTCTTTATTAGTCTCATTTATGTCCATAATTATGTCAAGACATACATATAGTACTTCGTATATTCTTCCTCACATATACTGTGCATAAATAAGTCTATTAAAACACTGGTTTTCATATTTGCCTATTCATTAGCATTGTTGCTAACAAGCTAACTTATCCCTTGACCATTAAACTCTTACTTTTTTCTAGATGAAGAGCGAAAAAAAGAAAGAGATGCAAATTATATTAAGAGTATATTACAACTAACCAAAGATACATTTTTTTAAAAATATATCTAAGACAATTTTCCGGGGTAAACAGCAACTTTCCTCCATGATGATGCAGCAGAGAAAGGCAAATCGAAAGCACAAACTTAATGACTACTAAAAACACAAACTGACAAGTTGTGATGAACTTACAGTGTGTGTTTGATGGGTCCACATCCTGGAGCCGCACTACTGCTGCTGTTACCCGGGAATGAATAAAACTGACCGGGTTTCGGTCCGTTCTCCCAGAAACTCAGCTTCAGTCCATTCGGCTCCATGTTCAAAACTGACGGAAATGACGCTACCGCTATGCGCTCCATGTAATGCGCGCTAGGCATTATGGGATATTGGGTTGTGTTTATTTTTTCGCTAACTTCCTTCGGCTTAGAATAGATTGTGCTGAGAAACCAAATGTCACTTACCAAAAGTAATATGTCTGTAGTTCCTGTAAAGCTAAATATAGTAACAATAACAAACGATCAAATTAATATTTTACCTATTACTTGCATGAGCAAATATAAACTATATTAAAGAAAATAAGTTATATTTAATAAATATATTAAAAATGAGTTAAAAATAGAAATAGAACTGTTTATTTATTTATTTATTTATTTGTATAACCTGAAATCTGGAGGAACATGTTCAAATTATGAGGTCACTGTGGAATTTAAACTTTTTTTTTTTTTTTTTTTTTTTTTTTTTACGTTTTTTTTAATAGTTAAGTGCTTGGTTAACATTATGTTGACATTTTGTTTTAAATAATTTACACACTGCCACACCTCCAGCTTTGAATCCATGTGTTTTTTGAACACAGGTTGCTATTTAAAAGACAACAACAAGTTAAATAAATGCAGACTTTAAAGTCACATAAAACGAGAACAAATTAAATTTAATAAAATCACATAATGATAATGGTTAACTGAAGCCATTTCTGTTCATGGGTGCCTGAATCCTTCCATGCCTCACAGCATGTAAACAGTGAAATTCTGCTAAAAAAACCCCAAGCCCACCAGGACACATTCCCGCTAAATTCCATTCACATCAGAAAGTGAAGGCCATTTGTTTTAGCAGCTGAGTAAACGCTGTAACAAACCTTGGGAGTCATTGGCAAGACTAACAAATAAAACGTTAGCTGGATACAGATACATTTCACTTTGTCAATCAGCCATCTCATAATAGATAACAATGATAATTTTATACACAATGGGCCTAAAATTTTGACATTTACATGTGATTATGGAGCCCTTTTTCATTTAAAGCACTGATTTAAAATAAATATATCAAATACTGATAATAGAAAACTTTGAATGCAATTTGAATGTATTAGTACACATTAAAATTAAATGTTACTAAAATATTACCACAAAAATATAAGAACAGTAAGTGTGTGATCAATAGTGTGTTAGGAAACAACAGATGTAGTCAGAAGGTCTGATGAATGTTGCTTAACATTATTGCTACAGCCCTCTTGCATCTTACATTTCTGTCACGTGGTTGCATGAACATGTAGAGAACAACACAAACAATTGCAATAATGAAAATAGAATGTAGCAACAATATTGCCACAATGTTGATGTGTGTTGGTTCAGTCCAGCTTTTCAGTCCTAGTTTTTATTAACGTTATATTGATGGTTAGTAAGCAGTTGCTTTTTCT
Source organism: Labeo calbasu (assembly GCA_019740295.1). Classification (NCBI taxonomy): domain Eukaryota; kingdom Metazoa; phylum Chordata; class Actinopteri; order Cypriniformes; family Cyprinidae; genus Labeo; species Labeo calbasu. The sequence continues at coordinate 19,924 of JAHKKF010469470.1, read as the reverse complement.
TACTGCATTTTCTAACCACTCCTTACTGATATTTACATTTATGTACTCGTCACATATTGATCATTTTATTACTAGTTTATTATGCAGATAAGCTGATATTTCCTGAAGATGTATGAATAATGTTTTAAGCAGCATGTCCATTATAGACCTCTCATTTTTAAAGGGATTATGACATGAGAAATCAAATTTCCCTTGATCTTTTGCCATATAAGAGGTCTTTGTAACTTAAAAAGTCCTCCTCATTATAAACAAAGCATTTATTTAATCAAGCTCCAAAAATGGCTCATTCGGTCTGAGGAGGCATGATGACATCACAGAGGAACAAACATTTGCATAAACACCGCCTCCAGAGAAACATCGACAAATAGTCATCTTCTCACCATAGGCCCCACCCACTGGTGTTCAGTCACTTAACGGCTGATCACTCGAATACACTGAATACTAGTGTTGAATAGAAATTACAGTCACTGCCGCTATCTTATCTACACTGGATACAGATGCGCGTTTGCTTTCAGACACAGTCCACACACTTGAGTCTGTCGTCAATAGGACAAATGGAGTGAAAAAAACCACTTGTTTTGACATGTTTGATTTGAACAGCTTGTTTGCGTCTTTGTACAGATATCAGAAGGATCCTAGCATAAAGAACAAGTGGATAGTTCATTTTAATGGCATATCAGATTGTGTCTGAGGATTGTTTGGAGCATGTTGTTTTGTAAACAAGGCACAGTGTCATGGAGAGTTCACAAATTTGTTGAAAGATGAAGCGGTGCTTGACCTGACTGCAGCTGCATCACAAATGGTAAGTAAATGTTTTAATAATGCTCTGGAAAATACCATTTTATTTTGATTATGTAGTCAAAACACTCACATGCAATGGTGAGGGGGCGTTGATACTGTTTCTTATGCAATGACGTTAGCCAATCATAACAGTGGCTGATTCCTGACAAGACAGGTCAGACAGGTTTTAGAGAGAGTATCATTTTTCCACATATTTATTTATTTGTTTTTTTGTGTGCAAAAAACTTTAATAATTAATTAATATTATAAGTAAACCTCGAAAAACATTTAAATAATAATAAAAATCCATGTCATAACTCTAAATTTTCTTTTGTTGTTCTGTTGCTGGAGTTGTTTATGTTTTTGTTTTTTAATTTAAAGTAATTAAGAAAATATCTGGCGTTTGAAATGAAAAGCTTTCTTTTTCTGAAGGCATGCTTTTGTTTCTCCAAGTCACCATATCTCATGTGTTGTTTTCACCCGGAGGTTGTTTTTTCCGTGTAAGGTGCAGGAGTGGGTCGCGTGGGACTAATTTACACAGAGCTTTGATCTACACAGTCTCATTATGCTCGCGTCCCATTTAGACTCGCACTTCACCAGTCGCGGACTTCACTTAAAACTCCAAACTAATCAGCCATTTCACTCCAGACAAGAGCGAAGAAATACTAATGTTTGCTTTTTATTATCCTTTATATTCTCAGTGATTAATGGGCTAAAGATTGGACGCAACACAGCAGTTCTCGATCCATTCCAGACGTTGTGGTTCTGCTCCAGCATTTCTCGTTGTTCCAAGGTTTTGTAACAAGCGGAGAGCGCGGGGTGTATGTATCTTGGAGATACGGTGCAGTCAAACCAGATCTGCTGCGAACCATGGAGATATACGCGCCTGGAAAGTGGACATCAACTCATTTTTGATATTTTTTGTTTTTTAATTTTCTTTTTTCTTAGTTTCTTGAACCGTGCCGGGAAGAGGTTTGTTTAAGCGTTTTTTAAAACCACAAATATAATTTTAAGATGCTGATGTTGTGCAACAATAAGACAATGGCACGCTCTGCGTAAACATTTGTTATTGATCTCCGTGTGCTTTCCATAAGAAAAAAAATACATGATGGATTTAAATTTTGCTGGTTTTATATCTGGTATATATTAAGAAATCTAAATTCATTTTGATCGTCACTGTACACTTTATCACTGTATTTTGATGGAGGTGTGAAGCTCGTTTGCGTCGAGACTTGTTTTTCCGAAGTCAGGAATGAATTTTGATCAGTTGCTGGCCACAATCGGTGGCTTTGGGAGATATCAGAAACTTCTGTATGTGTGGATATGTCTACCGCAGATCTTTCTCGCATTCCACATGATGGCGAGCGTCTTCACAGGCGCCACGCCACCCCACTATTGTTGGGGTTCAGGGATGAAGAACGCGTCCCTTACCGTCGGCAATTTTTCACATGTGAACCTGAGCATCTCCCTTCTGCCAGGACAAGCGGACTCGTGCACAGTAGTTTCAGGAAAAAACCACAGTACACGGTCAATTTGTGAGACAGGATGGGTGTACAGCCACGAGATCTTCCAGAGCACCACTGTCACTGAGGTAAACGCGGGTCCAAGCTGCATTCTTTAGAATTTAATGTCACGTTATTATTTCTTAAACGAAATGTAATTTAATTAAACAAAATGTATTAAAAATATATAAATAATATAATAATACATAATATAAAATATATAAATAAACATATAAATATAAACAATATATAAATAGATCATTTGCAATACCGTTTTTTTTTATAATACAATACAATACCGTATTTACAATTTCTTTTTTAAAGTTTCTCTATGCTCATCAAGGCTGCATTTATTTGAACAAAAATCTAGAAAAAAACAGTAATATTGAGGAAATATTATTACAGGTTAAAATAATGTTTTTTCTATTTTAATATATTTTAAAATATAATTTATTCCTGTGATGCAAAGCTGAATTTTCATCAGCCATTACTCCAGTCTTAAGTGTCACATGATCCTTCAGAAATCATTCTAACATGCTGATTTATTATTTTTATTGTCAACGTTTGCAACAGTTGCTTAATATTTTTCTGGAACCTGTGATTCTTTGATGAATAAAAAGTTAAAAAGAACAGCATTTATTCAAAACTGAAATCTTTTATAACATTATAAGTCTTTGCTATCACTTCTTATCAATTTAACACATCCTTGGTGAATAAAAGTATTAATTTCTTAAAAAAAAAAAAAGGTTACTGACCGCAAACTTTAAAAAAGGTACTTCATATTGTTTCAAAAGATTACTATTTTAAATAAATGCAGTTCTTTTTAAGGTTAAGTATCACAGATTCCAACAAAATATTAAGCAGCACAACTGTTTTCAGCATTGATAATAAATCAGCATATTGGAATGATTTCTAAAGTATCATGTGACACTGAAAACTGGAGTAATGATACTGAAAATTCAGCTTTGCATCATAGGTATAAATTAGATTTGAAAACATATTCACATAGAAAATGGTTATTTTACATTTAAATAATATTTCACAATATTACTGTTTTTTTTCAGAATTTTTATCAAATAAATGCAGCCTTGATGAGCATAAGAAACTTATTAAAAAAACACTTAAAATCTTACTGATTCCGAACTTTTGAATGGCAGTGTATATCAATAAACTTTTTTAAAAAAGGTGCAAAATAAATCAAATTAAATGTAAACTCATGACACGCCAGTAGTGATTTTTTATGGACTAATACTGTGGTTTTGTGTATGTATTTGTGCAGTGGGATCTGGTGTGTGACAAGGCAGGTCTAAACAGTCTGGGTTCCTCTGTCTATATGCTGGGGTTGCTTGTAGGAGCTGTTGTGTTTGGAGCTATGGCAGACAGGTATATACACATACACACACTCTCTCACACACATTTGCATCCTTACACTTCACATGTGTGCTTTGCTCACCCTAAACAACCTGAGGGAAACTAGTAGTCCCTGCTCATTGCTCTCTCTTTCTTTGTCCTGCTTCCCATTCAACTCTTTTTGCATTAAATGCCCACAGCATTTTAATACATTTTTAATATCAAATGCACATTGCCTAGAGCTATTTATGCATTCACAGAAAGTAAATGCACTTCACTTTGTCCAACTTAGTTATTTATATACTTTGTATGTACGATATAGCAGTGGTTTTCAACCCACTAGGGGGCCTCAGCAAACTTCTGGACAGTATAAATAAGGCAAATTTAGCTGAATCCACACTATATATAATTTTAAGTCAATTCGCCAGCATTTCTCATCAAATCTTTCTCATTTTCTTTCTTTCTCTCTCTGTAAGGTATGGGAGGAGGTTTGCCATGCTCATGTCTTTAGCCCTTCAGACAGTGTTTGGTGTGGCCACTGCCTTCGCTCCAAACTTCCCAGTTTATGTCACCCTACGCTTCTTCATAGGAATGACAGTGTCGGGTGTGATAATCAATGCGTTTGTTCTAGGTGAGCCTCGGAGTACTAACGTAACTCTTTAGTCATTTAAGGATAGTTCACCGTCCAAGCCTGTACAAACAAGCATAAAACAAGATGTTTTGAAGAATGTTGGTGACCAAACAGTCTTAGGTCCCATTGACTTTACTACTATTTTCATTCATACTATGAACCGAAACCATTCCTTTATTATCAAGAAGACATTAACTTAATTTTATTAACATAATCCATCTTCTTAGTTATGTCTGATCATGTTTTCATCAGTTCGAAAAGAAGATGATAACCTGACATTTACTAATAACAGAATATGAGTAGAACATGCCATCATTGAGGATCTACATCTTTGATGACCAGTGACCTCAGACCTCTCTATTGTTTAAATGTTTTTGTGCCCTTGAGCCTCATGTTATCCAACTTTTTCTTCAACGCAGACGTAAGCCTATGGGTGACACTTCCAGTTCATTATCCGCTATAAGTAAATAATGAGAAGAATAACAACGTGCAGTAAACGGTAAAACTGTTTGCACTACAAAACAGTGTGTTCATAATTAAGTTAACACATTAAAATAAAATGAATAATACGAGCTGTTTTGTACAGCTAAAAATAGCTGGATGCGGAAGAGACCGGAAGCCACACCCATAAAATTTACAAATGGCCAGTCTTACGGGAAGAAAAAGGAGGATAGGTGACAATTTTTTTTCAAAAGTTAGCCATGTTGGATAAAAAAAATCATCTACGTGATATTTAAAGTAAAACTATTTAACTTAACATACTGAACTTCTGCTTATCTGCATACTTAATTTCTTACATATTAGAAAAGTTTAAAAAGTTTTTTAACACAGTTTGACTATCCGAAAACCCCAAATATTCATTTAAATTCATATAGGAATGTGATATTATATCCCAATGCCTTTGCTAGACAAGTCAAGACAAGTTCAGACATGCCCTGACTTGTAGCAGGTGGGCTGTACCATAGGAGGAGAGTCTGATTGACCTCAATATTATCCTCATTATTATGTTCTGGAGTTCTTCACTTTTTTACTGATTTATTGCAAAATCTCAAATACCAATATGCACACAAAATGTAATCAATAAATCCATGAAGTCTCTATTTCTCTAACTCATTTCTACCTGTACTCAGCCCAAACCCTTTGAGTGCCCCCCAACAGTAACAAACTCGCATTTCTTCTTTACCACAGACCTAAATACCCTAGATTGAACCCATAAACCCCAAACCTAACCACCCCCAATCACTTAACCTCCCCTCACCCCTCCTGCACAGGTACAGAGTGGACCTGCACACAGAGACGGATGCTGGCCGGAATCTTCACCGACTACTTCTTTGGTTTTGGCTACATGCTGCTGGCAGGTGTGGCTTATCTCATCAGAGACTGGAGAAAACTGCAGCTAGCAATCTCTGCACCAGGATTTCTCTTCATATTCTACATATGGTGAGGCAACGCAGAAATCGAGTTAACAAGTGAATATTGAGTAACGAATTTAAAGGGATAGTTCACCCAAAAATGAAAATTACCAAATGATTTGCTCACCCTCAAACCATCCTAGGTGTATATGACTTTCTTCATTCAGACAAATACAATTTTATTAAAATACAGTTATTTTAAATAAATGTTCTGGCTCTTCTAAGCTTATAATGGCAGTGAATGGATGTTAAGATTTCCAATAAAGTGCCTCCATTTATCATAAGAAGTACTCCACATGGCTCTGGGGGTTAATAAAGGCCTCCTGAAGCAAACTGATGCGTTTTTGTAAGAAAAATATCCATATTTAAAACTTCATAAACTGTAATCTCCAGCTTCTGCTAACTGTCGTATGAGTGTGCTTGACAGAGTGGCGTTCCAGTGGATGACGTAAGACGCAGGCATAGCGTAAGCTCTGGTGAGAATATGCTAGTCTCACGAGAATCAAGTTTTGTTTACAGCAAAGGAAAAACACTCCCAGGTAAAAAATTCCATTCCAGGGGGTTAAACAGGCCTCTTTTAGCAGGGTTCCCCTGCTAAAATTCACATTCCAGGGGCTAAATATCATATTCTTGGGGTTGCTTCAACCTGCGGCCATGAAAAACAGCCCGCAGCAACAGTGTTAGAGGAGCCCAATTCTGCGGGAAAACCTTGGATTTTGCAACACTGATTGAAATCCTCTGACATTTTTCTTTACAAATTCTTGTTTTGTACTTATAATTTGTGACCGGTTTGTTTTGCTTTCTCCTCTGTGCTTACATGTTTGTCACTTCTCACCAGAGTACGCTACACCTGCGTCCTACGTCATCCACTGAAACGGCACTCTCACATGAATGCGCATGCAGCAGTTAGTGGAAGCTAGAGATTATGGTTTATAAAGTTTTAAATATGGATATTTTTCTTACAAAATTGCATTGATTTGTTTCAGGAGGCCTTTATTAACCCTCTTGAGCCATGTGGAGCAGTGTTGCCAAGTCCGCGGTTTTCCCGCGGAATTGGGCTACTGTAACTCTGTTGCTGCAGATTGTTTTTCATGTCCGCGGGTTAAAGCGACCCCAATAACATAATATTTAGCCACTGGAATGCTAATTTTACCAGGGGAACCCCGCCAAAATATGTGTATTTTACCCCCCGAAACACGGTAAAATACCTGGCAAGCCTGATGTGGAGCACTTTTTATGATGGATAGACCCACTTTATTGGACATCTATTGGACTGTTGAATATTACCGCCCATTCACTTCCACTATAAAGCTTGGAAGAGCCAGGAAATTTTTTTAATATAACTCAGATTGTATCTAAGTAAGAAGTCATATACACCTACAATGGCTTGAGGGTGAGTAAATCATGGCATAATTTACATTTTTGGGTGAACTAACCCTTTAATAGTTTCTGTGGTTGATTTTGAAAAACAATGCAACACTTCAACACTGCATTCATTTGATTAATAATTCAGCGCAGTAATACTGCAAAATATTATTACAATTTAAAATAACTATTTCCTTTAAGATAAACAAACATTTCAGAATCTGTTCAACTTTATATATAAATATACATTTATTATTATTAATACTAGTATTATTTCTAAAATAATTACTATAAAAAGCACTGATAATATACTTTTCAGTTTATCTTACCTTACACAATCAGGCCTTGCAGAAGACTACATAAAAAGCAGTACTTTTTCATTCACTCTTGTTATTCGACTTCCTCTGCCTTTATCAGTCTGACAACATAAATCTCCTTTCATTCTCCTCTACTCCTTTTTCTCAGGGTTCTTCCACATTCAGCCCGTTGGCTTCTTGTGAATAACCGAAAAGAGGAGGCGATTGATCTTCTGCGCAAGGCAGCTATAGTCAATGGTCGCACCTTACCTCCCACTGTTCAGGTATCAAAAATTTTCTCATGGACTCTTTTTCACTCTCTCTGCTCTCTTTTTGGCCTCTATTCTTGTCACGCCTCTGGCATAATCTTTAAATCCCATAAACTCGCTAATAGCACTGTTAGAGTCACCATAACAACACCATCCCCCACCCTAGGCAACCAAGGGACCTTTGTTTTTAGTCTTTAAGAAGTGATGGTCTGAAGCTTCACTTCTCATCACCAGGGCAACAAGGAGATGACTTTCACATCATCAGGTCAATAAGTGCATTTAGCAAGGTTTCTCTTAATGTTATGAATGTGTTTGTGTCAACACATGGACACAAACACAATGTGGGTAAGTTGAACTGGAAAACATTCATTTAATTTATTTGATCAAAAATAAAGTAAAATCTGAACTGTATAATTTACAGTTTAAAACTCTTTAAATATTTAAATAAAAGGACGTGTACATTTAAATGGCAGAGCTGTATGTTCAGCAGCATTACCGCAGGCTTCAGTATCATAACACTTCGGAAACCATTCAAAAACAGGATGTTTTATAACATTTGTTACAATGTATTAAAGTGTAATTTTTGCTACCACAGGTGGAGCGATATGAGGGCCCACAAGGACGGAGTCAATATACAGCTGTTGACCTGCTCCGAACTCCCCAAATGAGAAAGAGAGCTCTTATACTCTTCTACATCTGGTGAGATTACAATGAGTACAATGAGTACAGATATACAGTTGAAGTCAAAAGTTTACATACACCTTGCAGAATCTGCAAAATGTTAATTATTTTACCAAAACAAGACAGATCACACAAAATGCGTTAATATTTATTTAGTACTGACCTGAATAAGATATTTAACATAAAAGACGTTCACATATAGTCCACAATTTGAATTTATAAAAATAATCCTATTCAAAAGTTTACATACACTTCATTCTTAATACTGTGTTGTTACCTGAGTGATCTACCGCTGTGTTATTTTTTGTTTGTTTGTTTAGTGATAGTTTTTCATGAGTCCCTTGTTTGTCCCAAACAGTTAAACTGACCACTGTTCTTTAGAAAAGTCTTTTACGTCCCACAGATTCTTTGGTTTTTCAGAATTTTTGTGTATTTGAACCCTTTCCAACAATGACTGTATGATTTTGAGATCCATCTTTTCACACTGAGGACAACTGAGAGAACTATTGCAGAAGGTTCAAATGCTCACTGATGCTTCAGAAGGAAATGATGCATTAAGAGCCAACTTTTGAACAGAATGAGGATGTGTACATTTTTCTTATTTCGCCTAAATATCATATTTTTTTCATTTAGTACTGCCCTTCAGAAACTACAGAAGATACTCACATGTTCCCCAGAAGACAAAATAAGTTCAATTTACCCTGATCTTCAAATTCAAAAAGTTTTCACTCCCCGGCTCTTAATGCATTGTGTTTCCTTTCTGAAGTAACAGTGAGCTTTTAAACCTTTTGTAATAGTTGCATATGAGTCCCTAAAATAATTAACATTTTTCAAATTCTGCAAGGTGCATGTAATCTTCTGTCTTCAACTGTTCACTTTTATCTGAGAAAAAAACAGAAAGAGTGAAAGAGAGTTTCTATTTTTATTAAAACAACTTTTGAAAACTTCTGATTATGCCTTTTTTTATTCTTGATACATTTCAAATGGTTATTATGTTAAAGGGGACATCGGATGCCCATTTTCCACAAATTGTTATGTTTCTTTAGGGTCTTAATGATATGTCTGAAACAAATTCCTAAATGTTAGTGTAAAACTACACACTTTTTACCTTGTCAAAAACAGCTCTGTTTACAGTGAGCCGTTTCGGAGCATGTCTCTTTAAATGATACTGAGCTACTGCTCACTTTCCCCCTCTCTTCCATTTTTTTGTGTATTCGGTGCATTAACATCAAAAACAAAATTAATCCATTGCGTCAACAGTGGCTCTTTTGTCAGAAGAAAATGAAGACACTTATGTTCACTTTCACATCCTACTACAAAACACCTGCACTGCTCACGAGACGTTGTCACTACAGCTGCTAGAGCGCAAAGAAAATGGCGGACAGCATACAACAGGCTGAGAGTGGAAATATGCAATTACAGGACAGTCCGTCAGCAGTCATGACATCACACTGCTCAGAAAATAAAAACGGCTTAATAATTGGGATTCTTTAGGTTTTTTGGTGAATAGTGAATAGATTTTTATCATTGTAGGCTGGTTGTGTCCACACACGGCTAAGACACATTTATATGCAAACATCATGTAAAAGTGAATTTTCCATCCGATGTCCCCTTTTATAATGTTACCATTATAATACTAGTATTGGTGAATATCACCCAATAAATAAAATATTTTTAATGTGTCATTTCCATTAAAGCTGTTTTATTACATTGCTATTAAATTGATTAAAGTGTCTCTTCTTTGACTCTTTGTCTCTGTTTCTCCAGGTTTGTTAATGTGTTGGTGTATTATGGTCTGTCTCTGGGTGTGTCTGACCTCGGTGCAGACCTTTACCTCACTCAGTTCATGTTTGGATTGGTGGAAATTCCTGCAAGGTCGCTGGTGTTGGTTCTCCTGCCCTGCAGTCGACGAATCCCACTGAGTGTGTTCCTTGCTATTGGAGGTGGTGCATGTCTACTGACCCTAATTGTTCCAGCAGGTGACCAGTCCAGTCAAACATGACTAGAATTTATTTGTCTTTTTAATTCTTTTCCCAAGGATGTAGTACTTTCTTACTCTATTGTGACCCTTCTCTCATTTCCTTCATTTTCTTATCACACGCTCTTTCTCTCAGATAGCGCTCATATTCGGACTGCTTTGGCCATGGTGGGGAAATTTGGAATTACAGCATCTTTTGCCATCATCTATATCTATTCTGCAGAACTGTTCCCAACTGTTCTCAGGTACTTTCGTTCAGTGATGGGGAAAGTCACTTTTAAAAGTAATCCATTACAATATTGAGTTGCTCCCTACAAAATAACTAATTGTGTTATTTAGTTGCTTTTTATGGAAAGTAATGTGTTACATTACTTTTGCGTTACTTTTTCTCATCTGGGCTGGGCTTGTTTGCTTTTGGCAAATGTAAAAGCCTTTTCATTCCCTCAGGCTGAAGGAAATGTAAATTCAGCATGTATGATTTTGAGACCATCTTGTCACACTGACAACAACTGAGGGATTCATATGCAACTATTACAGAAGGTTCAAGGAAACACAATGCATTAAGAGCTGGGGGGTTAAACCTTTTTTGAATTTGAAGATCAGGGTAAATGTAACTCTTCTGGGAAACATGCAAGTATCTTCTGTAGCTTTTGAAGGGCAGTAGTAAATGAAAAAAAAAATATTTAGACAAAATAAAAGAAAGTACACATCCTCATTCTGTTCAAATGTTTACACCCCTGGCTCTTTATGCATCATGTTTCCTTCTGGAGCATCAGCGAGCATTTGAACCTTCTGCAATAGTTGCGTATGAGTCCCTCAGTTGTCCTCAGTGTGAAAAGATGGATCTCAAAATCGTACTGTTATTGTTGGAAAGGGTTCAAATACACAAAAACGCTGAAAAACCAAAGAATATGTGGGACCTGAAGAATTTTTGTGAAGAACAGCAAGGCAATTTAACTGTTCAGGGCAAACAAGGGACTCATGAGCAACTATCACTAAACAAACGAAAAAACAGCTGTGGATCAAGTAGTAACACAGTATTAAGAATCAAGTGTTTGTAAACTTTTAAACAGGATCATTTTTATGAATTCAACCATTATTTTCTCTTGTGCATTATATGTAAATATCTTATTCAGGGCAGTACTTAGTTAAAACGTAACATGCATTTTGTATGATACCTCCTATTTCGGTCAAATTCTGCAAGGTGTATGTGAAAGCCTTATGTATAAATAATTTCTGACTTAGCTTTTTTATTTACAGGCAAACAGGTATTGGTGTTTCTTCTATGTTTGCACGGATGGGTGGCGTTTTAGCGCCACTAATAAACCTGCTTGGACGCCACACACCTGTTGTGCCCATGGTGATATTTGGCTCCACCCCTCTGCTTGCTGCAGTGCTTGCTCTAGCATTGCCTGAAACTGCCAATCAACCACTACCAGACAGCATCTATGATACTGAGAGGTAAACGATGACACCACATACATTTAAAGGAATGGTTTACCCAAAAATTTAAAACCCTGTTACCTTGAGAATACTTGTCTCAAATAGTTTCTCCTCCTCACTCCTCCTTTAGGTCCGCTCTGAAATATGATGCACAAATTCCTGTACATACCAGCCAATCACCAAGCAACTCAGAAGGACAGGAACTGCAGAGTTTAGCAGATGAGTCAAGTTAGACATATATTATCACACACAAACTTTATACAGTGTCACATTCTAGTGCGTTTACATTATTAGTCTTGCTGATGATCAGTGAAACTTGAAATTGGTTACGGTTTTGATAGAAAAAAGCCTCTTTTGTGCCTTTTATGACAGATATTTGAACATTTTATGCATTTTTTAAAATGGCTGTAGGTTGGGTATTTGACTGATTTACATCGAGGTTATCAGTTTTAATAAAACTAAAGTGTAAAGTTTAAAACATGGATGACTGGGTCTGAAAACAATGCAAGTTGTGCATCAGGCTTTTCTATGCAAAACAAAGAGAGATGCTCTAAACAAACATAAGGGAACATTTGTGAATTAGTAAGCCAAACTAAATTCATTCAGTTTACTTTTTTTGGCATTTCTGCCTTTACAATAACAGGACACTGTAGAGGAGACAGGAAGTGAAGTGGGAGAGAGAGAGGGGGCAGGATATGGAAAGGTGCTTGATTCGAACTCGGGACGCCTGTAGCGCAACGGCACTTTATGATAGCCAACGATTCAGTTTACTTTTAACAGATATTTAAATTTAAAATTAATTTTTTTTTTCTTCTGGCAAATAGATCAAAATATTGATGACTGGTCCTGTACAACACAGATTTTTGAATCATATGCTCTCTAGAATGAGAATATCCCTCCCATTAACACCAACTACCACTTACTAAATGGCAAATTTGTGAGGGTTTGGTCTAGTGGAGTGTGAACCAGTGCCTTCTTTGTAATGTAGTTCACACATCATGTCCAATGTTTGGGAATTAACCGGATTTGTCTTTTGTGGGGACAGTTCCCAAAGCTTATGCCTGGTTGAAATTGTTTTAATAGCATGTTAGTATCCTGAATTATCTTAGCTCAGTAGCTCAAGGGGAAAGTACTTGTATGTTGTTTGATTGCATTTAGTTTTTCTCTTTCTTTAGTGAAAAAACACATTATCATACGCACAATTTAAAAGTGGGATTTATGTGTGTTGCCAATTTTACTTGAGCCGACGATACACACTCTACTGATGCATATACAAACTCATAGACTTCAATCTTAGCCGCACACACTGCCAAATGACACAATGTAGTTTTTACCTTTATATCCTGACATTCTTTTCAAAAACAGGTAAATGTACTTTTACTGCATGAAACTGTTTGATAGAAATTAACTCTATTTTATTATTATGCAATTTGTCCAATTTTCTAAATGTTGATCAGATCTCAAAGGCATATACCTATCATTATTTGCTCACTCCCCATGTCATTTTAAACTCTTATTCTGTCTTACAGAACACCATAAAGCACTGTACTAATATTCCAAGTCATGTGAATCCATGTGAAAATTTCTGAATGAGGAACAGGGAACAGAATAAAATTTTAAAGGGATAGTTCACCCAAAAATGAAAATTGTGTCATCAATTACTTACTTGTCATTCCAAAGCCGTATGACCTTTGCTCATCTTTGGAACACAAATTAAGATATTTTTGATGAAATCTGAGAGCTTTTTGACCCTTCATAGACAGAAATACAACTACTATGTTCAAGGCCCAGAAAGGTAGTAAAGACATCATTAAAATAATCCATGTGACATCAGTGGTTCAACCGTAATGTTATGAAGCTACAAGGATACTTCTTGTGTGCAAAGAAAACAAAAATAACAACTTTATTTAACAATCTCTTCCGTGTAAGTCCTCGACGCACATTCACTACAGTACCACAACGCATACGCATGCCTCTGCTTGTAAACAAGCCAGAAGGAAAAGAAAATTGTTGAATAAAGTTGTCATTTTTGGTTTCTTTGCGCACATAAAAAGTATTCTTGTAGCTCCATAACATTATGGTTGAACCACTGATCTCACATGGACTATTTTATCAATGCCCTCACTACCTTTCTGGGCCTTGAAAATATTAGTACCGCTGCCGTCTCTGCAGGGTCAGAAAGGTCTCAGATTTCATTTAAAAAAATCTTAATTTGTGTTCTGAAGATGAATGAAGGACTTACGATTTTGGAACGACATTAGGTGAGTAATTAATGACACAATTTTCATTTTATTAATTTATTCAATTAAGTTATTACTAATAGAAAAGCCTGAAAACTGCTGTGACCAGGTCACTGAGTCAGTGGCTCGCACTAGGTTAGTGAACAACTTGCTCTTATTAGGTGGCTCGGGCTGAATGATTCATTCCTGAATCTGAATTTGACACACTGACCAAAATTCTTCAAAAGTTTGGAAAAGAAGGGGAGTAAATAATGGTTGATTTTCATATTTGGATAAACTATACTTTTAACCAAATCATTCTTATATATCACTGCATGATTAATAGGATCTGAACGCTTTTACTTTGTCATGAGATCTTAATTCATCTGAAACTGTATGGTGTGCACGTGTAGCTGTGATGTCTTTTAACATGATGAAATTGATAGACATTTTTTTCAATCAGTGGAGCCAACATTAAGAAAGCTGGATGGTTACCACAGTCCTCAGTCTTAAAATGACAACCACATGAGTATGAATCAGTTGACGTCTAATGAAACTGTTATATAGGCCTGCTAGTTACTGACCTTTGCCTGTGAACAAGTATGAGTGTGTTTGTTACTTTTGCTGCATGATGGAATGCAAGTCTTAATGTGATTTTACAATGAACAAGCATTTTGTTATTAAGACTTTCCATTTATTGACATTCCAACTGATGCACAATAAAACTGTGATCAATTGTCCAGCATCCAGGATCTGCAATAAAACTGTTGAAAACAATTTGTCAATCACCTTGCGTGATTTTCTTTTCTTTTTTTTTGAAGGCTGTAAGTATATTAAGCTAATGTCACATAAGTAGCGTCAGTGGCCACACCACAGTTGTTGTCTTTCATGGACATCAGTATATAACCATCATTGCCCCAGTAAGTGGACCAGGAGTTTTTCACTAGCCAGTAGGGCTCATTATTCATTATCCCATAACCAACTGCTAGCACAGCATGATCCAAGTCATCAGTCCCATTTTCTGTGGATATATAAGAAATGTAAAACATGAATCACTGGTTTCTTTAGAAAAGAGTACTGAATACTTGATTTTAGGCAATCTGTGAGACATTGCTACACTCAAAATAATATGTATGAGTATGTACTTGAAATATGTCAAATATTCACATTTTTACTATAAAATAATAACAAAACAAAACAACCTATAAAACTACAATACCAATTTATTATTATGTATATTAATATGTATAGTTAATATAAATATATTAATTGCCAAAATGTTTTTCATATATAAACCATGCTGCAGAATGTTATTTTATATAATAAAATAATTTTACAAATAATATATAACATTACTTTGCAGATGAAAACATATACCTGTTTATTGCTGTTAATTGTTTCTGTATATACCAGGGGTGGTGAACGTCGGTCCTGGAGAGCTGCAGCCCTGCAGAGTTTTGCTTCAACCCTAATCAAACACACCTGAACAAGCTAATTAAGGTATGAAGGGTTACTTGGAAGCCACAGGCAATTGTGTTTTTATTAGGGTTGGAGCTGAACTCTGCAGGGCTGCGGCTCTCCAGGACCGGAGTTCGCCACGCCTGGTACATACAGTTAAAGTCAAAAGTTTACATACACCTGGCAGAATCTGCAAAATGTTAATTATTTTGCCAAAATAAGACTGATCATACAAAATGCATGTTATTTTTTTTATTTAATACTGACCTGAATAAGATATTCCACATAAAAGATGTCTACATATAGTCCACAAGAGAAAATAATAGCTGAACTTATAAAAACGACCCCATTCAAAAGTTTACATACACTTGATTCTTATTACTAAGTTGGTACCTGAATGAAGAAAACACAATGCAAAAGCAAAGAGCTTTTTGAATTTGAAGAACTTATTTTGTCTTCTGGGAAACAAGTATTTTCAAAAAAAAAAAATATCTAGGCATGTACACATCTTTATTCTGTTCAAAAGTTTTCATCCCAGCTAATAATGCATTGTGTTTTCCTTCTGGAGCATCAGTGAGTGTTTAAACCTTCCCTAATAGTTGCATATTAGTCACTTAGTTGTCCTCAAAATCATAGTCATTGTTGGAAAGGGTTCAAATACACAAAAATCATTTAGATAACACAAAATTAAGTGTAAGTAAACCTTTAAACGGGGTCATTTTTATAAATTCAACTATTATTTTCTCTTCTGGACTATACTTAAACATATTCTATGTGAAATATCTTATTCAGGTCGGTACTAAATAAAAACGAACATGCATTTTGTATTATCCCTCTTATTTACATTTTGCAGATTCTGCAGGGTGTATGTAAACTTTTGACTTCAACTGTAAATATGTTAATATGCACAATATTTCCCAAAAAGTTCTGTTCTGAAAAAATGTTAAAAGTTTTGCAGATGGAAATCTTTTTAAGGAAGTACTATGTATATTATAATATTACTTATTTATTTTATTTTGTAATATATACTGTAAGGTATAATGATTAAGAAGAGGGCAGGTGTTTTAAGTGTGACATATTAGGATTTAAGTTTGTGAGATGGTATGAATGTGTGAAGACTCACTGCATGCTGGTTCATAGTAGACTCCATTGCTGTAGAAGGCGAAGGAACGGTGAGCAGCATCAATGCTGACTGCTGCAGGGCCGAATTTAAGGATAGCGGCCTTCAGTGCCACAATATCACCACTGGTCACATTAGTGTAACCACTCAACTTCGCCACCATGGAGGACTTATCGTAATGACACAAACCATTCTGAAACACACATTGATTTCATAAGTAACCCTTTTTAACTACCAATATCTGATGGATCAAAAACTTACTTTCACCCATCTAAAAAGCAAATTATAACATGTGGATCTTTTCATGCAATAAGAAAGTACTGTTTCTGATTACAGATGTCAATTCAAGTACAGGTTTCCAAGCTGGAACCTAATTAACTATTTAAAACAACCAAAAGCATTTGGTTTAGGTGGAGATGTGTGGTGTATGTAAACACACCATGCCCATATATCCTCCATAGCTCTCTGCAGTAGAAATGCCACCATGTTTCATCATCCACTCAAAGGCTCTCCATTCCTCTCCTCCATCACAACCGTTGTTCCCAAATCCCCATGTGCAGTCTACCAGCATCTGCTGGGACAGTGGCGTCAGCTCTCCCGTCTAAATAAGAGAGAAAGACGAGGACTAGTTCAAATCTGTCTCACTTTATTCAGTCAGACATGGACAAAGACCAGCTTGTCTAGAGTGTTTTGTGTAGATTTACCTTCAGGAAAAGTGCTCCCTCTAGTGTTCCAGTGGTGGCAAAGCTCCAGCAAGATCCACACACAGCCTGGTCTTTCACTGGTGTCACAGCACCTGAAAATACATAACAATATGTCTGTGTATCATCTGAATCACTAAACATGCATTGAACAATTCTGACTGCACATACAAGATATACACACCATACAGCCTCCAGTCTATGGAATCAGGGGTGTCTATAGAGCGGATTTCAGAGGGAAAAGGCTGAGCCTTTCTGTGAACATGAGTCCTTTTATGTCCTCTCATCATGGCCAGCTCTTCCTGTGACCGATCAGCCAGGTGATTGACAGTGAGGGAAAATGAAAGACCTGCTCTATTCATGGAGTGCACATACCTGAGGAAAAATGTATGTAATTAATGTCTTCAGTCAAGTTCACAGTCTGCTTCCTACTTATCATTGTATTATTTTGTGTACTTTATTATGGCTATTTTCTATGCATACTTATTCAAAGATAAAAGTAGTTTTTCTAATTTTAATACAAAATCTTAGTTTTTCCCTCACCGAATATTATGCACAAAGTTGTGCTCACGTTCCTCATGCTCCTTTTCATTTTCATATTGACGCTCATACTTCTCTTTAAAGTGGCCAAACATACGATGGGCATGACCGACGGGGGAGGTGTGGACAAGGTCTTGGATGGGGTTGGCCAATAAATGATGCTCCAGACCAGGTCCAGGAAAGTCACCACAGGTCATTCCTAAACACAAAAGTGAGCATTCGATTAGATGGTTTGTAAGTGGCAGAAAAACGTCAAATAATTGAACGTGTGTTACGTATTTATTGCATACCTGCAGGCAGTTTGAAAATGTCTGAATCAATTTGAGAGCTGAAGTCACTGTAGTCGATAAGGTATTTATCGTAGTGGGACCCCAAAAGAGTGTTGAAGCCCATCATCTCATAGTGGTGTGGGGTGGCTGGGGAATCATTTCCCTCTGGACGTGTGACCCACAGACGATACGTGTTCTTTTTGTGGCCAACCTGTGTGACGTTTTTCCAGACTTCACACAGATTGCCTGCGTAATACTCCATCTTCTCAAACTGCAAAACAATTTCATAAGCATTTCAGCCTTGTTCCTTTGGTTTTCTACACAGAAGATAGTAAGTCATATGGGTAGTACATACTTCAAAGCCCTGAAGATCAGGCAGTGCTGTCTGTGGAAGTATTGGACCATCCTTGGTACCATTAAGCTGGAAACACTTCATAGTATTGAATTCAGTCTCAGTGGTGACTGGTGTGATCTTGTAAACAGCACCGTAATCCAAGTCGTTTCCAATGAAAAAAGTAGACACTGTACCTATAGACAGCAACAATTAGGAAAGCTAATGTTACATACAAACATGTTTAAATACTGTCTGATTTTTTTTATCTGATGATCACTGACCATGATAATAGTCGATTCGACTTCTGTTCCCCTTGAGGTCATACCAAGCCTCAAATGGTTCCTTTATCTCAGCATATGGCAAAGAAAGCAGACCTACATAAAAGAGGAATATGTAACTTGTGAAAAGAAGTCTAGTGTACTGGCATGTACTGTGTACGTAGATAAAAATGTACCTTTAACATGATACATCTTTCCAAAATCAGGCACCGTTCTTCCACCAACTGGTGTGGCATCTGAGGAAGAAAACATAATATATACACTACGAATGCAAAATATAATATTCGCAAATGACATCAACACGTTTAGCGTTAAAAACATAACAGGAAATGCGCTTCAGACGTTAAATCACAAGATCTACGTCTTCCTGTTGTATACAGTTTTTTCTTTTACAAAAACAACACTTTACCTGCAGCACACACCAACACAACGAACCCAGCTAGAAGAAGCCACATAGTGTAATCTAAAGAAACCAGACGGACATCCACCGGAGAAGATAATAAGCTTTGTCCGTCTGAAAAAATGTTCCGAAACAAAACACGAAAATCACGCAGAGGTTTAACGAGAGTGTTTACGCCAACGACGACGCACGATAACAGAAAGTTCCCAAAAAACACGAAAAGGAGGGACTGAACTAAAGTCATATGACAAGTTGCTCTATTGCCGTCACATGACTGTAGTCAGCTGTTTTCCTTAATGGCGGTTAAAATTGCTGACTTCATTTGTAACTAGACGTTCACGTGTGATACATGTCTTAAACATGTTTCTGACTACACAAATCACTGTAAATCAGAATATAGCGCCAAAACGAGGAAAGAAAAAAACACTCTTACAAGTGAAATTAATGTAGTGACATGAGAGATGGGTAGTAACATTCCAGAAATGCTTGAAACATGAGCTACTGAAAGTGAAAAAAAAAGTAGACCAAAAACAAGACATAAGAGGTTTAGGCTTTGTGATTAAATTATCACAGGGAAAAAAATAGGATTAAGTCATGCCTTACAAAAAACAAGCAAGCAAACAATATATATATATACATATATATATATATATATATATATATATATATATATATATATATATATATACAGGTGCATCTCAATAAATTAGAATGTCGTGGAAAAGTTCATTTATTTCAGTAATTCAACTCAAATTGTGAAACTCGTGTATGAAACCAAAGTAGTTTAAGTCTTTGGTTCTTTTAATTGTGATGATTTTGGCTCACATTTAACCCACCAATTCACTATCTCAACAAATTACAATTTGGTGACATGCCAATCAGCTAATCAACTCAAAAC
>JAHKKF010469454.1:0-10326 GCA_019740295.1 Labeo calbasu | reverse complement strand
TTTTTGTGGGCAAAGAAAATTACAGTTTTCAAGTGGCAGTCAATGGAGGCCATGGAATAAAAGAATAAAAACGGTAAATTTGAGTTTAGGGTACATTTGAGTTTTGGGGCTAAAGGCCACCCTACAAAAAAATATCTTTTCACTGTGCCCAAGCAAAGTTTGTACGATTTTCTTACTTTGATAAATAAAATAATTATTTTTGTTCAATAAATACACTGTCATTAAACTATTAATATAAAACATATATTTTACAATACAGAAACAAAATCATTTTAAAATGTAAAGATTCTGAAAGCATTGAAGGAGATCCCATAATAATTCAATATAGATTTACAGTAGTAACAATAAATGATATTTTATTATATAATATGTTTAGTAGCATGTCTCTTGGTTTCATTCTAAACATGGTGATTATCTCTAAGATGGACACCTAACACAATATATGATATTTACCATCTGAATCTAACAATGTCATGTTACCATGTCAATTATTGTGCCCTCAACAGCAGGAAAGCTTTTTAGTTTTACATACTCTTTCATTATTTAAAAACTGCTGTTTTAATTATCTTAAACAAAACTGAAAATCATTAAGAAGAACTTTGTCTCAAGATATACAGAATACTTTTAGCAATTATCATTTGCTACTTAAATCTACAACATTTTTAAAAACATCAAATAGATCACGTGTAAACAGAATCACGGATCAGACAATTTTGCACGTGTATGTTGAAAAGTTTTGGAAAGTACTACGCCACGTTTTCTGCCATCTAGTGGTTTGGAGGAAAATACTATCAAAGGCGCCTTTTACCCCAGGGCGCCTTTACCCCTGTTCAACCCTATACTTCAAAATGTATTTTCACAATTAAGAGATTATATCTCAGAATTCTGATAAGAAAAATAAACTCGCCATTCTCTCTTTTGAGTTTATATCCCACACTTCAGACTTTTTCCCATCAGAATGGACAAACTCACTATTGTTATAAAGTCTGAAATACAAGACATAGGGTTTGTGAGGAAACAAAAAAAGGAAGAATTGTAAGATAAAATAGGTTAATGTGAAATGTTATAGGTTTAAACAGCATTTCATGCTGTAATTGTAGGACTAATATAATATGTCCCCTATGAGCTGCATATATGAATATTATATGAACCTATTGTTTAAATTAAATTTATGCTTTAAAAGTAGAGTAATAATAGCAGGTTTCATCCATAGTCTGTCTGTTTAAACGTCTGCGTTTAGCTTCAAATGGCGTTTTTGACGTCAGTATTCCACAAATGATTTGCATTCCAATTCTGACATCCAAAGCCACAACAATACATTTTTCCCGTTTCTCTCCACTTGTTACCACTGCTTTTCTGCCACCACAATGCGCGCGCAGCTGCAAAGGAACTGTGATGTCTACTCCAAATTGGTGTATATATATTTACTTATTTACAGTGATATAAAAGTATTTGTGAGTGGTTTAATTATGGAATGCTAAGCACAAAATTCCTGTCCAGAGTTTTTACGCCAATCTATGTGTCTTAATTTCTGTAAACATACCTCTACCTGTCAATCATTGTACGTGTTCAAAGCTGCCAGGAACTCCATATATGGAAAGCCGGAACCTGCGCGCGTGAACTTTCGGCGTTTCGTGAGTATGAAATGTTCGCGTTTTCTCTTTTTAAAAAGTCTTAAACGTTGTAATGAAGATAAAGAAACTAAAAAGCGAGTCGACCAAAAAGCCAAGACAAGAAGGAATATCGGAAAAGTTTCTATTGCCATTCGGAGCATCAAAACCGAACGTGCTTTGCCTCTGCTTGACAGGTAAAAATAACATGGCTGCCGTGGTTAAAGTTGTCTAATTCAGTGAATGAATAATCTGGCGGAAGTTTTAGAACGTTTACAACGCTTTTTAATCGCCATTCTGATTAATGAAGAGGATTTAGTGATTGGCACTTTGCATAGCTTGATCTTGTTTAACATGCAGGCCAGTTTCTTATGTAATAAGCACAAAATTACCGTTGCTCTTCTGAAAGATAATCCCTATCCTGGCACAGGGGATTTATATACTGCTATACTTGTAATATATTCGACTTAATCTATTAGGCTTGTTGAATTTTCCTCACATAGACTTATCCAACAATGGTTTGGAACAGAACAATGATATGTAATGTGTATATCTCCAAGCAAGATACAGTAGGCCTAGCATAAAAGAGTTTTGTGTGGATGGAAAGATGCTTCCACTGTATGTGATCCACAAAGGAAAAGGGAGAAGGGACAATTGTACCTCCATTTCATCATACCGGCATTAAGATGTCTGTTGCTACCCTCTGGGATGGGTTCACTGAACATTCAGTTACTTAGCATCTACATTATTTACAAGCACACAAGTTGGTGTCTAGAATGGAAGGCAGAGTTGTTTAACTATTCAAGTAGAAAATCCAATGGCTTAAGGCAATTATTACTGTTATTGACAGCCCTAATTATATATATATAAATTGCATACAAAATAAAAGTTAGAGTTTGTCTAATATATGTTAATATATGTTATATTAATGTATGTAGTATTGTCTAATATATCCATAGTTTTGGATTTTTAAATTAGTGCATTGAAAAGAAGAAAATTTGTTTTATATTACAGTTTTATTCTAGACAGGATGCAGGTACAAACATCTCGATAAAACACTTTCTTTTGACCTGTAAATGAACCCATTTGTCTCTGCAAATATTCTGCTGTGTTATTACAGAATTGCGTAACCAGCGATACTCACACTTCATTTCGGCATGAGGTGCAACCTCCCAACCGTGTCACTGTGCAAGCATTATATGCATGAACATTAGAAACATCCAAATGGGCATTAAAAATCTTCGCTTCTGGATGAAATTTAGTTTGGGTCAATTGCCTTTTGCCTCCAAACAAATCCCGACACATTTCCCAAAGAGCCGCATGATGCTGTGCCTCCGAACCATGTAGTACAAATAAACAGCCTCTTCAACATATTGTCTTTCTCATGGCACAGGAATAGATATTGTCACCCTGTGGATATCAGTGCTGTGCCGTAGCTCAATGGTAGCCTGGTTTCTGTGTACACTTCTTATATTTCTATTGATTTAATATTAGACCCCGCAACCCAGACCCCATTTATTTAATTAGAGTGCCCTTACATTCCTCTTTGGAGGCGTGATTAATTGAATGTATACTACGGGAACTCATACAATGATTAATGAAGGCCACACAAGCCCAAAATTTTCCACAGTTGCCAAGCTGCCTTGAATTCAAGGTAATCTCAGTTTTACATGCTGGTGCTGCATGACATTGTAAAAATTAGTTTGACATTAAGCAGCCATCAAAATAGACAAAAAGGTTTTAATCTTGAACACAGCAACTGAACTTAAAGGGACCGTTCACCCAAAAATGACTATTCTTGTCATTAATTACTTACCCTCAACCCATAAGTTTCTGGGCCTGCAGGGTCAGAAAACTCTTGGGTTTCATCAAAAATATGTTAATTTGTGTTCTGAAGATGAATGAAGGTCTTATGGGTTTGGAACGACAAGAGGGTGAGTAATTAATGACAAAATTTTTGGGTCAGCTAACCCTTTAAGGGATGGTAACGACTATGAACAATTCATAGGGCCCTGTAATTTCCACAATGCGGAAAACGCGGACGGAATCGTGGAATCCAGTCGTAAAATTGGAATTTACTGTATGACACAGAATATCATGGAATTTGTCAAAGTTCCGATGAATATATCAAAAGTAGGTCATTATTATATTTTTATTATTACATTTTTAAAGAATAATCACACAATATTTCTCCAATGTTTTAATTTTAATAGTATTAAAATTGTTTGCCAAAAGCAAAGTTTGTTTTCATTTGATTGAAAGATAAAAGATAAAGGGAAGGGAGAGGGGGGATTATATAAAAATACATTTTAATAAAAAGTTCAAATAATTAGACACGATTAAACAGAATTTAGTAACAATAACAGAACAAAATAAAAAATAAAACACATTTCATAAGGCTCTAAAAATGTAATTTCTTTTGTTACATTTTTATATAGTAATGTTAAATTATATAAGTTTCATGATTTTAATTAATTACACATGCTCTTTGATTTGCAAATGTAATTTTAACCATTAAAAAGGAGTCCAAAAAAATTAAAGCAGAAAAAACGGAATTTGGGAAAAAAGAATATGAATTTTATAGGGCCCTAAATTCACCCAAAAATAGCAATTTTGACATTTACTCACAATCATTTAACTTCAACCACGTCATCATTTTTTTCTATTAGTCATAAAATGAGATGTGTGGAAAAATGTCCAAGCTGCTCGTTTCCACACAACAAGTGCGAATGATGATATATTAGGGGTCTAACAGTGTCATGTCACAATATATTGGAATACAGTTTTTTTTTTACTATCCAAAAAAGACATAAATATCATAAAATTTGTCAACTGGTGTCAGCGTGCTACATTTATAATACCTTTATAGTGCTTTGATGTCATTCTTGTAGCTTGGCAGTATAAATCACCGTAGACTATTGTTGTATGGAAAAGAGCAGCATTAACATTAATTCAAATGTCTTTGTGTTTCACAGAAGAAAAAAGTAATGAGTTTGGGATGAAATGAAGGTGAATAAATGATGACAAAAAGTCACCATTTTTGGACAAGCTCATATTTCAGGTTCAAACTTTATTCAGATCTTGATTGTCCTTTTAAATTTGATGACTTGTATTTGCTCAGTGGAGTCAGTATCAAAGCTGTTCTAAACTTCAGAAGGTCCTGGGTAGCATTACAAGTATCAGTGAAATGGCTGAGCTGACACTGATGTTGAGAAGCATTCTGGGGGAAAATCTAGCAGGATTCCGGAACAACGAGGCCATATCTGGCTGTCCTCTCAGCTTTCTTGTGCCAGCAAGATCACTATCTATAATGCAAATGTCAGTGCAGTCCTATCGCACAGGTCTTGGTGGCCCAGTAATATCAAAAGTTATTAATAAAAGAAACCGCTAATGACGACCTTGCTATATTGTAAGGTAAGAGCCTGCGAATATAACTTGACTAGGCTGGGAGTAAATTACTTTGAGAGAGCAATTTGCAGGGTTCCCAAAAAATCTATGGTTGTAAAAAAAAAATTGCAGTTTCAAGAAAGAGAGAGTGTTCGCTGGCACAAGGCAAGGACGGCAGGGTTAAAAAGTAAAGCTAAAGGTTCATCCTGACCAACAAGATCTACAATAATTAGATTTTTACTGTCATTAAATGTAACCATAAAGCTGAAATAAGATTAAGAGCAGGGGACTCTGTGCAATAGGAAACTACATTGTCATTGATCATCTTTAGTTTAAAACTAAGGAATCTTTAAGTTGGGTCCTCATGGAAACCAATAGGTGCCAGCCAATAATGCACAAGCTCCACTGAACAACCCCAAGAGTTCAGTAGAACTAGAAACTACTGGTTGATCTTAAAGAAATTGACAGCTATGAGCAATAGGTAACTTAGAGTTCTTTTCTTCTCAGAATTTAGTGATATAAACTTGCAATTGCAAGTTATGTAAATATTTGTAGTATGTAGTAGTTTTAATCTAAATTCTGAGAAGGTTCAGAATTGGAAGATGTAAACTCGCAATTGTGAAAAAAGTCAGAATTGTGAGATAAAGTTTCAGAAAAAGTTGCAAAATTTTTAGTCGTGGAAACCGGCTTTAGCATCTTATTAGTCTTTTTTTTAATTTTATTTATTATGTTAATTTATGTGCAAACAGGTATTATTCAAACATGTTTAACGTGTTAAATGTATTAGCACAACCTAGTATGATTGTTATATAGTAGCATTTTTCATGTTTAATCTTTACTAGTAAGTTGAGTTTTATAATATAATATTTTGCAAAATTATCAAAAAAAATTTATCATTTTTAAAATTATGGAAACTAAAATTAATTTGAAGCATTTTTTTATTTCAATTTTGATTTGGATTTATTTATTTCTTTATTTATTTATGCAATAGTTGCAGTTTTTCCCAAACTGGCAATGGCTGAAGCATATTTCTGTCCACCAAATTTTCAAAAGGTTGGAAGTTTCAAAAGGTCAAATTGAATCATAAGTTAATTTGCTTTAAAAAACAATTAATTTTGTTGATTAACTGAAATAAATTATTATTATTATTTTGAACAGTTCTTGTAAATTTATCATTAATTAAAAAAAAAAAAAAAAAAAACGTGCACAATCTCTACGTTGCATTTTAGGGCTGCCATTAATGACTATTTTTATATTGATTAATCTATTGACTAATTTCTAGATTAATTGATATATAGATATAGATTAATCATTAATCTAAGTGATTAAAAATCAACCTATTTCTTTAGGAGAAAAATGTAAATACACAGTATTTCTGAAAAAAATAAAAATAAATAAATAAATAAATAATAGTACAATACCAGAAAAGTAATGGAAAACACAGAATTTGGTGAATCTAAAACTGTAAAACTCAATTAATTAAACAGGCCTTTTGATTAATAAAATTTAATGTAACCATTGAAACAGACTATAGAAAAAATAAAACGGAAACAACTGAATTTGGAAATAAAACGGATTTCGTATAGCTCTATAGTTATAATAATTTTTTTTGTGGTAATAAAAATAGATGTAAGTGAACAGTAGCCTTTAAAATGACTTAAAAATACATATATAATAGCAGTGAGGCAATAATAATTAGTTCAAATAAAGTATCAAAAGCAAGAAATCACATGGTTTTATTAAACAAAACTGTTAAAATATATAATATAAGCTAATGTACATTACGCATAACAACAAAAGCCTGACTAAACATTATTTAATTCAAATGTCCACTTAATCTTTAATATGTGGCCATTTTTTTACGACAGAAATGCTGTAGCTACTGTAATTTAATGAATATGTGGACATCAAAACGTGTTAATACAAAGTGAGGGTTCCACAGAGGAACGTTATAATAAACCCAAACTCACAACAACATGCAGAGATGGAGTTTGAGACGCTCCACACATGTACAGTAAATGGTAACAGTTGGAGTGGAGCAGCATTTACTATGAACTGAATGGAATAATTAAATAATTAATTAAAGCACATAAATTAAACGTGCATCGCATATATTTATTTAACCGAATCACAGCATTTGTGAATTCACAGTTATGCTTAATTATGATGTTTAAATGGGTTTAAAATATCATGCAGCCTAAAACAGTCTAATATTGCGTTTCATGGATTCTCGTCCATGAAATGCTCTACTTCCGGTATTTTGACGGTTATTCGATACGGGCAAAATGAAATATATTTTTTCAAATCGAATACTCAAATGGAATTAACAAATAGCGACAGCCCTATTGCATTTACACATTTTGTAGCAAATTGTTTAGATTCTGCAGTTCACCAGTGTTTTGGGGTCACTTATATAGACCATTTTAGTTGTATTTAGTGTAAATGTACCTACAGTATTTAAGACACCATGAATATCCTAGTAGCTCTTATGAAACTGTAGATTATTTTTTTTTATTCCAGAGAGAAATAGGAAAATTAAAACATTCAAATTCGAATGTGCCGTCTGTAATACGATATAAGCTTTTCTGTCAAACTGTTACCTTTCATAACCCAGGCCTCTCCTTACTTTAAAAGACAAGTGTTTTCAGTGAAGCCTGTTGTGCTGGCAAATCTTTTATCAAAAAAAGTTCAAAATCTTCCAAGTTTCAAAAAGGAACAGACATCTACACAGCCCCCTCCCCACTCACGACTGAAGCGCCTTATGTTCAGAAAAATTCTTAAGCGTCTTTACCATGCCCGCTGGGAAATTTGCAAAAACCATCCCCGACAAAAAGCGAAAGAGGATGAGCGCAGAGAGTAAAAGCACAACAAAGTAGAGGGGGTTAGACAATCAATAAATAAATGCTTCAAAGGAGATACCTGGGAGAGCGGTGGGGATCGCTCCAAACAAGAAAAAAGGGATATAGAGAAAGGCGAGAGAAAGAGAGAGAGAAATTGATTTTCTGTAATGGTTTCTGTGCCACACTCTGACACGATTATGATTTAGCTTCTCTTATTGGCACGGATTCAGGCCATGGTCAAAGCTCATCACTCACATTAATTAAACTACACAATCAATTGCTTGTTTAAGAAAATCACTATTATACAGCATTCATATTCTTGACAGAATCTTCTTGAAGGGAGTTTATTATCTTTTAGCATATGCTACAGATGGGATTTTATCTCTCAAGTCTCGAGCCTCGGCTCAAAGTCATCCGTCTCTTGCGCTGAAGGATTTGGTTGACAAATATATCAATTCCGGAGAATTCCGGAGTCAGATTACGTTGTTTGCCAGGTAGAAGGCGAGATAAACCCAAAGCGAATAACATCTGCTTACGGTGCAGTCTGCCTTCTCCGTTGTTTACTTCTTTGACATTCTTCTCATGGGTAACAATTCAATCTAAAAGCCCCTGTAACCCCTCACCTTGCCTAAGGACACCCACCGCACCTTTGCCCAGGAAGCGGCTTCGCCCCTCGAGCTGCTGGGTTTTTTCAATCAGGTTAGTCCTTTCCCTCAGACATACCAACATGACAGCTGACCTTCACAAAAGTATAGCCTTGGCCTTTTTCTCGGCAGAAAGTGGTTTTA
Organism: Labeo calbasu; assembly: GCA_019740295.1. Classification (NCBI taxonomy): domain Eukaryota; kingdom Metazoa; phylum Chordata; class Actinopteri; order Cypriniformes; family Cyprinidae; genus Labeo; species Labeo calbasu. The sequence continues at coordinate 1,701 of JAHKKF010469454.1, read as the reverse complement.
CTGTTTTCCGGTGATGGAATGCTTTAGCCTCCGAAAAAGGAAAGGCGGAATGGACTGAGACGAGGGCCGAAAGAGCACGAGAGAGTGACAGCAAGAGACCGATGGACGGAGAAAAAGAGAGCAGTCTGGAGAATGATTAGCCTAAAACCGGCTTCCTTTTTGCTCAAAATTGGTCTCTTGAAATTGCACTTTTCTCAAATTGCTTGACAGCCACTTCTTCTCTGAGAGATGTTGTTTTGAGAGGAAAAATACATCATAGAGTTGGCTCTTTCGGCAAACTGATGTAATTGTACACCGTGTGGCCTTCTGTTTAGAGTGCACATAAGACAATAGGTCAAACACTGTCTTGTAGCTGAGGACCGGTGGGTGAATTAAACAGCTGAGAAAACTCTTGCGTTTTATAACCCCTACTTATAACCTTTACAGTACCTTAACCGCTAAAATAGTGCTGCGCTATTTATTTTCAATGCTATGCACATTAGGATCATTATAGATTGTGCTTTATTAACAAAACTCAGCTCTGTTTGCCTGGAGGAGTTAACGTTGAGCTACTGAACCAGGTGGTAAACCGTTAAAAAAAAAAAAGCACACTTTACTTTTTATTTGATAGTCCACTTTAGGCATTCTGTTAAGTATAACTTTGCAACTACACTGACCAAAATTATAAACGCAACACTTTTGTTTTTGCCCCCATTTTTCATGAGCTGAACTCAAAGATCTAAGATCTTTTCAGTGTACACAAAAGGCATATTTCTCTCAAATATTGTTCACAAATCTGTCTAAATCTGTGTTAGTGAGCACTTCTCCTTTGCCGAGATAATCCATCCACCTCACAGGTGTGGCATATCAAGATGCTGATTAAACGGCGTGATTATTGCACAGGTGTGCCTTAGGCTGGCAGTAAAAGTGCTCTAAAATGTGCAGTTTTACTGTATAGGGGGGGTCTGAAAACCAGTCAGTATCTGGTGTGACCATCATTTGCCTCACACAGTGCAACACATCTCCTTCGCATAGAGTTTATCAGGTTGTTAACTGTGGTCTGTGGAATGTTGGTCCACTCCTCTTCAATGGCTGTGTGAAGTTGCTGGATATTGGCAGGAACAGGAACACGCTGTTGTATACGCCGATCCAGAGCATCCCAAACATGCTCAGTGGGTGACATGTCCGTTGAGTATGCTGGCCATGCAAGAACTGGGATGTTTTCAGCTTCCAGGAATTGTGTACAGATCCTTGCAATGAATGGCACAACAATGGGCCTCAGGATCTCGTCACGGTATCTCTGTGCATTCAAAATGCCATCAATAAAATGCACCTGTTCATTGTCCATAACATACACCTGCCCATTCCATAACCCAACCGCCACCATGGGCCACTAGATTCACAACGTTGACATCAGCAAACCGCTCACCAACACGACACTATACACGCTGTCTGCCATCTGCCCTGTACAGTAAAAAACTTGGATTAATCTGTGAAGAGAACACCTCTCCAAAGTGCCAGACCCCATCGAATGTGATCGAATGTGACCCCGATAAGGATGACAAGCATGCAGATGAGCTTCCCTGTCAGTTTGTGCAGAAATTCTTTGGTTATGCAAACCGACTGTTGCAGCAGCTGTCTGGGTGGCTGGTCTCAGACAATCTTGGAGGTGAAGATGCTGGATGTGGAGGTCCTGGGCTGGTGTGGTTACATGTGGTCTGC
>JAHKKF010469443.1:0-15404 GCA_019740295.1 Labeo calbasu | reverse complement strand
ATAAAGTATATAGTGTTTATGAATGAATCAGTTGAATGAATGATTCATTGGTTCATTCACAAAAAACGGTCACTTGTTTTGTTTCTGTATGATTCAGCATTTTTGAATGAAGCAGTTGAACGACTGATTCATCATCTCATTCATGTATTTGGTTACTGTTTTGTTCCTTAATGATTAATCATTTCAAATGAAACGGTTGTGTAAATGATTCAATGATTCAATAATAAAGTCGCTTGTTTTCGTTCTTAAATTCAGTGGGTAAAAATATATTATATACAGTAGTTAATTCTTACATTTTATTCATTTGAAACTAACATATATATATATATATATATATATACACAGTCACATAAGACAGTCACTTGTTTTTTGCCTGAATGATTTAATGTTTATGAATGAATCAGTTGAATGAATGATTCATTGGCTCATTTATTTAAAAAACGACAGATTGAATGACAGATTCATATAGACAGTCACTGTTTTGTTCCCTAATGATTTTAAATGAATCGGTTGTGTGAACAATTCAATGATTCAATTATAAAAAGTGGCTTGTTTTCGTTCCTGAATGCAATAGGTTTAAATATATGATTTATTGACTCATTAAGACAGTCACTTGTTTTGTGCATAAAGTATATAGTGTTTATGAATGAATCAGTTGAATGAATGATTCATTGGTTCATTCACAAAAAACGGTCACTTGTTTTGTTTCTGTATGATTCAGCGTTTTTGAACGAAGCAGATTCATCGGCTCATTCACAGACTGTTTTGTTCCGTAATGATTCATCATTTTAAATGAATCGGTTGTGTGAACAATTCAGTTATTTAATTATAAAGTCGTTTGTTTTTGTTCCTGAATGCAATGGGTAAAAATATATATTTTATACAATAGCTAATTCTTCTATTTCATACATTTGAAACAAGCAAATAAAAATATATATTGGAAATGATGTTATATTATGTACAGTAATTATATAATTTCATATATTTTAACTATATGTAATATTAATATATAATATTAAGTAAATGATTCATTGACTCATCAAGACAGTCACTTGTTTTGTGCCTGAATGACTTGGTGTTTATGAATCAGTTGAATGAATGATTCATTGGTTCATTCATTAAAAATGGTCACTTGTTTTGTTCCTGCATGATTCAGCATTTTTGAACAAAGTGACTGAATGACTGAATCATCTTCTAATTTACATAAATGGTCACTGTTTTGTTCCTTAATGATTAAGCGTTTCAAATGAATCGGTTGTGTGAACGATTCAATGATTCAATTATAAAGTTGCTTGTTTTCGTTCCTAAATGCAATGGGTAAAAATATATTACATACAGTAGCTAATGCTTACATTGCATTCATTTGAAACAATGTATGAAAAAATATATATTTTGTACAGTGATTATATACTTTAATATATTTAAACTATATATAATATTAATTTATAATATGAAGTGAATGATTCATTGATTTATTAAGACAGTCACTTGTTTTGTGCCTGAATGATTTAGTGTTTATGAATGAATGAGTTGAATGAATGATTCATTGGTTCATTCATTAAAAATGGTCACTTGTTTTGCTTCTGAATGATGCAGCGTTGCTAAACAAAGTGGCTGAACAATTGATTCATTGGCTTATTCATATAAATGGTCATTGTTTTATTTCATAAATATTCAGCATTTTAAATGAATCGGTTACAACTAAAACGTAATTTTTTTCCAGATGTTGGTAGGTTTACGTATAACACAGCCACTGCACTAGCCATTATTTTGAATTATCCAAGCATTTATACCAAGGAAAAACTTTTTGGTGATATATGGGAGTTTTTGTGATATTTTGGGCGCATTTTCGATTCGCAATTTGAAGGGTAATGGAAACGCTCATTGGCGTAACTATGCAACATAAAAAGAGTCAAACACCCAACACCACTGAAGACAACTGTTGTATAAAATGTATTTATTCGAATTTCATTCCATTTTACTTTTCTATTTCCTTCCATTCAAATTTGAATCACTTCTTTAAACCATGAATTTCTCTCCCTTTGTGAGCTCTCTATGCTTATCTGCTCTTCATTTCTTGGCTTTTCATGAAAGTCTGAGCAGGTTTGTTTTCCTGTGGGATTCTGTGGAGCATCATAAGCAACAGGGGCATAAATCTGACCGTGTCCATCTACTCGTCCCCAAATTCATTTATCTCTCCCTTCATTCCTCCATGTGGCCGTTACCCTCAAGGTAACACGCAGCTCTTTTCTGTCCTCTCATCCTTTCGACCATATTCCTCCCCTGTAGGGAGTTGTGGCCTGTCCAGCCAGACATATAAATGTGGACATAAACAACACAGAGGACACACAGAGAGGCAGAGAGGATGGATCAGGTTGTGTTCAGCAGAACGAAACAGCAGTTTAGATTCAGCGGGGCTTTGAGTGTCCAACTGAGAAAAAGCAGTGTTATATATAGAGGAAGATGTTGGGGAACAAAGCAAAGGAAGCAGTAGAGTAAGACGAGAGTTTGGAGAGTAACACCACAAAAAAAATTATATATATATATATATATATATATATATATATTATATGTGTTTATAAATATTATACAGAAACACACATATATATATATATATATACACACACACACACGTTTTATTTGTTAAAAAATAAATAAAAAGCAGTAGGGAGAAAATTTTTGAAATTACATAAAATAAAATATAAACATACTTAATATGTATTAAAATATTTATTAAAAATGTAAAAATAAGAAATTATATTTATAATGTAAATCTATACTTTATACTTAACTTATGTGTTAACATTTTATAAAGACATATACCTAATATGTATTTAAAAATATTTATTATATATAAAGTATAAATATATGCTTTATACATACTAAAATAATAAAAAAAAAATCTAAAGGTTATATATAAATACTTTAAATAAAATGTATTAACATTTTATAAAGACATATACTTAATATGCATTCAAAAAATGTATATTTAAATTAAATTAATATTTTAATAAAAAATGATATTTATAATGTAAATGTATACTTGTAATAAAATAATAAATAAAATACAAACATATATATATATATATATATATATATATATATATATATATATATGGGTGTGTGTGTGTATTTTAAATAAAATGTATATACATTTTATATAGACATATACTTAATATACATATAAAAAATATTTATTAAAAATATTGTAATTAAAAATGTTAAAAATATATAAATACATTTATAATGTAAATATGTACCATATGTAATAAAAAAAAACATTTTAAATATATTTTAAATAAAAGGTACCATTTATATAGACATATATTTAATATGTATTTTAAATTTTAAATTTTTATTTATAATATTAATGTATACTTTACATATAATAAAATAATAAATAAAATATAAACATTATATTTTTTGTTTAAAAAAAAATATATATATATATATATATACATACACACTTTATATGTAATAATAAATAAATACATAAAATATTATACATAATTCATAAAATGTAAATATTTTATATGAACATATTTTGTATGTATAAATACATTATATTTCTTTTGTTTTCTAAAGGATTACTCATAAACGGTTCACATTTTGTATATACTTCATATATGTGTTAAAAATACTCTAAAAATACTTTAAAAATTTACGTTGCCTCTCATTACCATTAATAATTTGGTATTATTACTTTAAATCATTTGCATAATTTATTATAAGAAATTAAAGACATAAAGCACTATTATTAAAATATTTCTTACTATTTCTGGTTCATTTTTGTTTTCTTCTTATGATTTTATAGATCTGTTTTTGGCAGATTTTGTCCCCTAATCATCAAACAAACAAGGAAACAAACAAATATATAAAATCCCATGCAAAGACAGAAACAAAAAGGAACTAAAAAACTACAGGATTGAACCACAGAAATGAGTTTGGGTAAATGTTTTTTTTTTTTTTTTTTTCATTTTCTTTCATTCCAATAAACAGAGGTAAAGTCCGGCAGGGTGGCAGAAATGAACAGACGGGTTTCATTTTTATTACCCAGGTGCCTTTGTGACCCAAGAGATCAGTAGAGCAGAGAAACAAAGAGAGAGAAAGGATGAAGTAACCTGAACTGAATGGCTTGTCTGTTCCTGCAGACCTCACACAAACACACACTACTGAGACAGCAGGACTACAAACTACACACTCGAATGACCGCCATCGCACATTGTACATGATTGGATTAATTCCCCCAACAGTATTGGCGGTTTTTCTCTCCGGCTATACGTTTTAAAAGACCAGACAGAAATGTCCAGATCAATAAGCAATAAAGCTCTAATCACTGATTGATCCTTGAAGGAAAAGGCTCTTTTGCTATAAGTTCATGGCAGAAAAAATGTTAGTAAAATATCAATAAAACAACTGACCGTCTTATTTCCTTCCAGCAGCTCCTGAGCTCTCATCGGTCGATCCAGACTTGGTTTGCCCACATAGATATCGCCGTCCGCTGGGAAGGCCGTCAGGAGAGAGAGAAGAGCTCCAGGGTTCAGGTAGTTATCGTCATCAACATGACACAACCACCTGCGGAAATAAGTAAATATATAAATAAATAATCATACATATGAACTATACATAATATTAATTTAGATGAATGCTTCATTGGTCATGTTACTGTCCGACTCACTTTTTGCCAGAGGCCATGAAGTGGTCGTACTCTGCCGCCATCTTGCAGGATAAAGCTTGATGACTGTGCTCCGGCGGGCAGTCGGTGACGACGACGTTAAAACCTGTGAGCAAAGACACATGCACTGAGTTCATGACAAAGATTCATAACCTTAGATCGGTCCTGCAGAAGAAAGATGATCTACCTTCAGAGGAGATGTCATCATCTGGACTTTCTGTGAAGATGTACGTCTGTAGAAGTGAAACATAAAGGCAAATTTATGAGGCAAAACCTGCAAATTAATTCTGAAATGGTGCAGTGAGAGCCTGGTGGTCTTATGAGGACAAGTAACATCCAAACTCCCAACATGCACCGCTGCGAGACAACAGCTGGTGCACCAGGAGGCCTCAGAGCATCTGTGTTCTCAGTTTTGCCATTAGAATTCTGGTTTGTAATTACCAATGTTGTCTCAAGGTGGGACGACACAACTGCTGTTTGTGTTTTTGTGTGAAAGTGTCTAAGAACTACTGCTGAGATAACTGGGTTGGCAAATACAACAAATACAGAAATATTATTTTAAAAAATTAGTCTGATAGTTGGGATTAGTCTGATAGTCTGATAAATATATATAAAAAAAAAAAAAACTATGAAAATACAGTCAATTAAAAGTTCTTCTTAAAAATATAGAATTTTTTAAGAATGTTTATTTAAGGAATGTTATTTAATTATTAAATATTTTATTCAATATTTTTACAGATTTCTGTTTCCACCAATATTAATAAAAAAATAAAAGGTTTTTACTACTTTTTATCTCACAATTCTGCCTTTTTTAGCAGTCGCAAGCTATAAAGTCAAACTTGCAATTCTGATGTTTTTTTCTGTTTACACTCTGAATTCTGACAAAAAAATAGAATTGTGAGTTAATATTTCGCAGTTCTGACTTTATAACTTGAACTTTATAATTTTATATTGCACAGATTAGACTTTATAACTTGCAATTGTGTGAATTACCTGATATAAGCTTGCAATTGTGAGTTATAAAGTCAGAATTGTGTGATATAAACTCACAATTCTGACTTTTTTCCTATTTAGATATAAGCAATTCTGAGGAAAAAAAAGGCAGAATTTCGAGTTTATATCTGTGTTCTATGTCATTTGCGTGAATTGCATGATATTAACTCTCAATTGCGAGAAAAAAGTCGAAATTGTGAGATATAAAGTCGCAATTATGACCTTTTCTTAATTTAGGTATATAGGTAGTTTATATCTCACAGTTCTGACTTTATAACTTGCAGTTGCGTGAATTGCGAGTTATAAAGTCAGAACTGCGTGATACAAACTCACAATTGCCAGAAAAAAAGTCAAAAATGTGACATAAAAAGTTGCAATTACCTGTTTTTATTCAGTGGCGGAAACAGGATCCCATAGATTTCGCATTACAGTGGCAGTTTTGAATATGAGTTCAACAGATTATGTCAGTATTTTATATATATATATATATATATATATATATATATAATATTCAAAATTATGACATTGTTGAAAACTGTAAGTATTATAACAAAATATTACATTTTAATTATCTATTTTAAATATTAGGTATATTCTCATTAAATATTAGATTACATTTTTTCTACAATTAAATAGAAATTCAACAGATTACATAAAATATATTACAATATCAAAATATATTATTATATAAAATATAAATTCAACAGGCATATTATTTGGACTAACATTTTTTGCTCTTTTTTTCTCTCTTTTTTGTCATAATTGTGTTCTCCAGATTGTGTCAGTTCATTTCACCTTAACAATGAATAATTCCAATTATTAATGTTATTAAAAAAGTAAAAAATATTATTCAAAACCTAATCATAGGCCTATAATTATTAAAATTACTATTATTAAACATATTCAAAACATGACTTTTAAAAGGTTATTAAGTTATTTTTTGGTCTTCTTGCTTTTATTATGATAGGACAGATCATAGCTGAAAGGAAGTGAGAGATAAGGAGGCGGGATCGGGAAAGGTCCTCAAGCCGCGATTCGAACTCGGGACGCCAGTAATGCAACGGCGCTGTATGTCGGCGCGCTGCCCACAAGGCTATTAGCGCCGACAACAGGTTGCTAAGTTTTAGTAGGTTTTAACATGGGCTTCGCGTGTAGCAGAGGCATTTATCCGTTAAATAACTGAAAGAGGAACAAAAGCAGAATTCATAATAGGCCTATACAATGTCAGGATGTAGAATATACAGTATATGATATGATGTAGCCTAATTAATGAAGCTTTTCAGTGTTGTTTGTAACCACAAAACCGAATTTAATCAAATAAAAAACTCCCTCAACCAACAAAGAGGAGCAGATTAAGGAGCCATTTCCTGCTAGACAGCAACACATCCTATCTGTGGTCAGCCGCGACCATATTCCTCTACTCATCCGTTTTGTTTCTCTCTCTCTCACACACACACACACACACACACACCTCACCCCTGCTAGCGAATTTAATGTTCCCCATGATGCAGTGGAGATGTCACTCTGAAAGTTTAGCTTCATTACGACGGCTAGGTGCTCCAGACGGCTCGTATCTTAAGTCTACGTGCCGCTCCCGCCGCGGTCCTTGACTACAAGCGGAATAATCGAAGCGCACAGATCAATGCTGTGGCCATCAAAGTCAATGGGCCAGAGCGAGTGGAAACGTCCCACTCACATCCAGAGCTCCTTCGTAAATCATAAGGGTGGATCTTTAGCGCTCATGTCGGATAAAGCGAAGCGGCTGGTGACAGCGGCTCATAAAGCACCGTCTGGAAAGTGAAGCGGCAGCACAAACGCCCATTAGCGGCATAATGAAGTGAAACTCGTAGACGAGGCGCCTACATTTGGTCAATTCTACATTTTGTCATTCTGCACAATTGGGATGAATGGAATGAGAAAAGGGCACAAATTCGGATAAGAAATGCCTTATAATGTGACAGACAATAAAAGCAGATGCATCCAAAACGTCGTATGATTATAATATCAAAGCATATTATGCACAGACATCACAAACACAATATTAGTCTGTGAACGTGCTCAGTAACAAAATCTAACACTGAAAAAAGTCTTTGCTCGGATGTCCGGTGTTTTTTTTTTTCTTCTAACATTTGTTAAAAGTGCCGGAGTTGTTGTTTCACACTTTGTTCCTGTTTCCTCAGCTTAAGACTTCCTCTGTTAAGATAGACTTCCGTTTTGTCATTGTTTCAAAACGCAGTCTGCGGCTGTCGCTTCCTCTTATTGGCACAAAGGCAAAGGGCACAGAAACAGAAGCACAAAAACTGACAAGCACAAACAACGTCCTGTGCTTAAAAACCCGCTGCTGGAACTCGAAATGTAATTTGAACAAGCCCATTTACCGTAAGCATTAAACACTGGGATTTAACTTAGTCGTATACTTTCATAACAAATCAAATTGATGACTTTTGCCCCGCAGGCTACATAAAATGGATGAACAAATTTCACAGACTTACACTGAATGAGAGACTGAAGCCATAGCAACTGACTAGAACACCTTAGCAACCACTTAGAATACTTTAGAAATCACCTAGGCTAACAAAAAATCCCTTAAAAATCAGAATTGCAAGTTTATAAATTTTATGTATCAGTTTTCCTCAGAATTCCTGGTTTAATTTCCTGCAAGTTAATAAACTGCTAATTCTGAAATATTTCTTACAATTCTAAACAGAACAGAAGAGCTCGTACAAAAGTCAAAAATGTGAAACATAAAAACTTGTAGGTTAATTGAGAGGGGAAAAAAGATTAATTGTAAAGTTGCAATTACGCAATTTTTATTACGTGACTGAAACAAAAAACACAACTTCGAGACATAAACTTCAGAAAAAAAGTCAATTTTTCTGAATTTTTTTATTTGAATTGTGAGTTAATTCAACACTATCTCATGACCAATTTGAACATGTTTTATGAGGTGGCTAATTCATATGAATCTGTCAATCTGTGAAGGGTAGTTTTAGGGGCGGGGTTAGGGGTTGTCATTTGTACAAATTTCTATGAATTTGCAGCATCATAAAATACTTATTATTTTTCACAAATTATACAAATTCATACAAGTGAGGTCACCTCGTAAAATTTGTATGATTTGCCGTGAGATTGGATTGATATATTTTGCAATACTGAGTGCACACTTTTGTTGTAATTTGCTGTTAATTATAATTGATACTGTGCGATTAATTTAATGTAACGGTGTCTGTAATGCAATAATTTACTGTAAATTCACAACTAATTTATTACAGTACCAAAATACCATTGAAACTATCTAAGGGGGTGTTTAAAAATAACACACAAAACTTTTTATCCATTTCAGCCATTCATTTACACACAGGTTTACGTTTTTTAAAACAATACTGATATCGTCTTTGTGTAAACTACAGAAACGTGAATTTGGGAAAACGTTGACGGCACACGTACATGTACTACATCTTTAGTCATTTGTCCTATTACTAAAGTCATATTAATCAAATATTAGTCATATTAGTTAAATGCATATGTGCGTGAGCACGTAGTGTTTCTTTACAAAGTGACATCGCCACCTACTGGCTTGGCATGCATAATACAGCATTTTTAGTCGTTTTCAGAGATCTGTGTGAAACGGTATCATTTTGACAATGTTGTCGTTTGTACAGGAAACTTTTAAAAAATGCAAAAGGAAAACTTTCCTGTTTTTAGTACTATAGTTGTTGTGAAAACATACCCTAAAACACCCTAGCAACTACCCAGGACACCTAGCAGACATATGACAGGTAAATTATTACATTGTCAGAATAACCTAAAAACCATCTAAGGGGTGTTTACACGACACTGTTAAAAAAAAAAAAGTAGTTTTTTATGCATTTTGACCGTTCATTTACATGACAACAGTGTTTTGGAGGCCTGAAAATGCAAACTTTTGAAAATTGGTTTCCAAGTTTACGTTTTTGAAAACAATACTGATGTAAACTACGAAAACATGAATTTGGGAAAATGGTGACGGCACACACACACACGTATTACATGTTCAGTATATAGTAATGCGCATGTACGCAACTGCATAGTGTTTCTTTACAATGTGCCATCGCCACCTACTGGCCTGGCATGCATAATACAGCATTTTTAGTCTTTTTTTAGAGACCCGTGTGAACAGGTATTGTTTTGACAATGTTGTCATTTGTACACAAAACTTTTAAAAAACGCAAAAGGAAAACTTTTCAGTTTTTAGTATAGTTGTTGTTGTGAAAACATACCCTAAAAAACCCTTGCAACCACCCAGGACACATAGCAACCATATGACAGGTAATTTATTACAGTGCTAGGATACCTTAAAAAACAAAAGGTGGTGTTTACATGACACGACTGTTTAAAAAAATATATATTTTTATGCATTTTAACTGTTTATTAACACAACAACAGTGTGTTAACAAACAAAACAAAACAAAAAAAACTTTTTATGCATTTTTCAAAGTGTACGTGTAAACTACAAAAATTAGAATTTGAGAAAACTATGATGGCACACGCACACGTATTACAGCTTTAGTCTACAGAAATGCGGATGTGCGTAAGTGCATAATATTTCCCTAAAAAGTGACATCGCCACCTACTGGCCTGGCATGCATAATACAAATTCATTTTTCACGTTTTTTGCATTTGTTATGATGGGACAGTGTAGAGCAGTCAGGAACCGAAGTGGGAGAGAGATCAGGAAAGGTCCTCAAGCAGGATTCGAACTCGGGACACCCATAGCGCAAGGACGTTATATATTGGCACACTTGCCCACAAGGTCATAGGGACTGAAAATAGCCTTTTTAGGCATTTTCACGAATCCGTGTGAACTGGTATCGTTTTTAGTGTAATCGTTGTCATGTAAACATGCCCTAAAATACCCATTGCAATGCCCTAGCAATGGCATGGCAGGGATGTTTGCAAGCAGCACTTTACTCATCAAAAGTTAAATATTGAGTAATCATATCTGAGTCATTGTCTTCCCGCAGAGGAAAAAGGAAAAGCTGAATCTTCAAACTTAAGATGAACACACTTCCTCCTCACACTCACCCTTTGCTCATATTCAAAACAGGAGCAGTAAAGCAGAAGCAGGGTTTTTTTTTTTTAGTTCTTACTTTTGAGAGCCAAAATCTGATGCAAAACCTCATCATCAAGCCCTGCCAGTTTCAGACTTTCAGAGTGACAAACTGCTGAATGTTTGAGAGTTGTTTTTTCCACACACACACACAAAACAAGCGTATTAGTATGCCATACAAGAGTAATTTTAGCCCCAAGCATTTCACACAAGTTCTCTTTGATCGTACAAGTATTTGGATCAGCAGCACCACTATTTCGCACTTGTCGTCTTATATTTAGAGTAACGGCTGCTCCTTTGAAAGTGTTACATCCTGAGTTGCACATTGGGAATTCGTTTTGACAAGCCACTCAGAGATAACGCTCAGCAAGTCCAATCACTAACATCTTCCCAAAGTCCTCCTTGTGTTGTTAGCGCCTGCCAAACCGCGAGTGTGTATGTGTGTAAGCATGTGTTAGTACGTCAGTCTGGCTTTGTTCTGCTTCTTAATGTCATGTTGCAGCAGGCCACAGTCAAATCTAATAATTTACAGTTTAAATGGAGGTCCGTAAAGGGGGAAGCGCAAGATTTTTTAATGTTTTTTTTATATATATAAATCTGTGTCAACTTTTACTGTTTGCCAAATATCAAAAATAACCAATAATTGTGTCTTACTTTCTCTGAATTAATGCTCAGGATCAGGGCTTCACTTATGAACATTTTGTTTCATGCAACATGGATTTAAGCAATAAATATAATAAATAAATAATAAATAAATATGAGCATGAAATAAATAGCATAAATGCAAAATAAAAAGTTATTGACAAATAGTGGGAAAATTTCACAAAATCTGTCTAAAGCATATTAGGGCCACATTTCAGAATATATACATATATATAGCTTTTTTTTTATTATTTATAACCATTTTATGACCATTCATTTTTTTTGTATTGTTAATTATTAATCACATAATAATAATAATAATAATAATAATAATAATAATAATGTTATTATTCCTTAAAAAATAACTAAATTGTATTTTATTTTATATAAAAGTTTTATTATTGTTTAAAATTTATATACTTATATAAATTTAATAATAGAGAAGAAGAATGTTATTATCATTATTATTATTATTATTATTATTATTATTATTATTTTAAAAACAAATAAATAATTTATTTATTTAATATACTTATTGTATATTTCTTATATAACACAAAATATTTTTTAACATTTTTGCATTGTGATACATAATAACAAAGTATTAAAATAATGCTTATATTACACAAAATATGGTATTTACTTACTTTTATAATAATAAAAATAATAATAATACACCACAATGCAAAATTGTTTATATTAAACATTGTTTTTATAAACAAAAACAATAACACAGTGTGTAATATAATAAATATAAAATATTAATAATATTAAATACATAAATAAATAAATTAATTAATGAATTACTTGTTTTAAAAAATAATAATTATGTTATTATTCTTTAAAAAATAACTAAACTATATTTAATTTAATATAAAAGTTGTATTATTGTATAAAATGTATATTTTATTAACATCTTTATATTGTGGTATTACTATCACATAATAATAAAAATAATAATGTTACTATTATTATTTTAAAAACAAGTAAATAATTTATTTATTTAATATATTTATTTTATATTTCTTATATAACACATTGGTGCTATTGTTTAAACATAACATTTTATTAACTTTTTGCATTGTGGTATATGATAACAAAATATTGAAATAATGCTTATATTACACAAAATATAATATTTAGTATTCAATGCAAATTAAACATTATTAAACATTAAAAAAACAATAACACAATGTGTAATATAATAAATATCAATTAAATAAATAAATAAATAAATTAATTAATTAATTATTTTCTTGTTTTAAAAATAATAATAACATTATAATTATTAAAATAAGTAAATACCACATTTGATATCATATAAATATATATGTTAATATTAGTTTTGTTATTTTACATGTTTTTAAATATATCAATACAATTTGAGAATTGCAAAATAAAAAAAAAAATTTAAAAATAAATAAATCCTTTATGATGTTATAGTCTGGAAACACAGTGCTTTAATTGTTTTAAAATAATGTCACAATATCAAAGTACAAAATATTTTAATGCACTTTTTTTTCTTTTTTTTTTCTTTGGATTTTGCGGTTAAATGTGGCCATGACATGTCACAGGTCTTTTTCACCGAGCGGCTGTGTTGTAACCACACACTTAGTCTTTTAGATCAGTCAAATCAGACATGGTTTCAGTATCTGCAAGCCTTAACCCAGAATGCTTTGGTAAAACCCCTGAGCTTATTTAAAGTAATTTGAGTCTCATTAATTCACTGCCACACCAAATCCTTAGCATTACAAGACAAACTGTGGAAAGAACAAAACTTGGCTTCATTAAAAAGCCCCTTCAGTCAGTCATCTTCATTAGTTTGTCTTTCAAAGGTCAGAGCTGTGAGTTCTGCTTCTGGTGACAAAAAGAGGACCTAAAAGTCCATCTCAACCCTTCGTGACAAGGCTATTGCTGAATTAGAGAACACAGACAGGAAGTGCTCAGTCTATAAACGAGCACAGGGCGGACGAAACAGGAAATGGGGCAGATCGCTGCGTTTTAATATAGATGCACCCATTCGTGGGCCAATCTTTGCGGCATGGTGCCAACGTTAATAAAATTAGCTCATCCGTGCTTGTGAAAAATGACTTTAATTGCAGTGTTCAGCAAAGAAACACAACCAATCAGTCACTGAGGGTTGGAGGACTTCATATGTGCCACTTGTAGACAGTCATAACAAACCTGTTTGGTTTTGGCACTATGCAGGTCTGAGGTTTTGCACCTGTGCTTCCACCAGAACGTTTGCACACAACGTCTAGCTGATGCCACAGGATGTGCATACATCTTCCAGACGTCCTGTGACATCAGCAGCAGATATTGAAACTGTACCTCAAATCATGATCAGATGATCAAGCAACAATCATAAACACTGACTGCTGGTTAATCAGTAAGGGTTTTAACATTTAAACATTCAATTCTCCTACTTTGGAGTATTTAATAAGGAACACTCACGTGGTCTTTAGTTCTGGAGATCCAAGTCTCCAGAAGAAGTGCAAGGCGGGACTTGTGGAACCTGCCAGTGGTTTTCACTGCGATGAAGATGTCATTGAGTCCTAAAGGTGGATGTGGCTTCACCTCCCTCAATTTCTGACGTTTTGGGCTTTGTTTGTCATCAACATCGCCTCTGTTTTGACTCACAACTGTAGATCTTGATATAGATGGTGTTTTTTCGTGCGCAAAAGGCGCGGTGGTTTTTTGGTCACTCCGGGTGCGCAGTTGCAAATCCAGCAAAACCAGGATGAAAAGTGTCAGAGCGAAGACAGGCAGTGCATGAAACAACCTCCTCACGATCATCTTCTAAAATCCTTAATTCGCTTTTAACCGCATATTAAACTAGTTCAAGTATAACCGGGCGCAAACAAGACGTGATTGTTTAAAAATACAACAAACTGTAAGTCCCTGCGTGGGTTGGAATATGTAGTTGAAATTCATTGTGATTCCGTTTAAGTTCTCATCTGGTAATTCCGCTCGGATCCTGCCTGATGCCCCATGCGCTGTGTTAAGAGCTGAGGATGGATGAACTGTCACTCATTCACTTTCAGGCTTCGCAAACTTTTTACGCCCCGCCCACTTTCCGCAGTGACGCTCCGATGGTGAGCGATAAGATAAAGTGTGTTCGGCTGCAAATGTGCAAATAAACCAAATTTCCTGTTTAAAACTTCGTTCTGAAGGCTAACTCATTCTCTCGTGCAGTAAGAATTCAAAACCAAAATGTAGCGTATCTACAAGGTGCATCCGCATACTGTACACTCACGTAGGCTACTGTATGTAGTTCCTTTGTAGCAAAAATCTGCTAAATGCAATTCTAAGGCGTGAAGGTGATCAAATCAGCGTCTTGATTTTCTGTAAAGCTCCTTTGCAACAACGTTTATTGTAAAAATCGCTACACAACATATGTTTGACTTGATTTTAACTCCCCAACAGCAGAAAAGTACAAAGAAAGTAACTTTTTTTTCTTCCGACTTTCTTCCCGATTTGGAAAAAATCAAATCATCGTTGTTTATAAAATGCCTTTTTATGCTGGTTTTATTAAGTAGAGGTGTTTAGCCAAGTATTCCTAGTTTTAAACTATGATAATCTAAGCAAAGAGTAAATACTATATTTACTCAAATAATGTATGTAAATATATATATTAATATATATATATATATATATATATATATATGTGTGTGTGTGTGTGTGTGTGTGTGTAAATACCCTTAATATATATATATATATATATAAAGCAAAGATTATATCTTAAAAATTAAATAGAATGTATGACATAAAAATATAANGTGTGTGTGTGTGTGTGTGTGTGTGTGTGTGTGTGTAAATACCCTTAATATATATATATATATATATATAAAGCAAAGATTATATCTTAAAAATTAAATAGAATGTATGACATAAAAATATAAAATTGTATCTGTGATAATCTAAGCGAAGAGCAAATTAATATATATATAGATACACTACCGTTCAAAAGTTTGGGGTCAGTAAGACTTGTAATAGTCTTTAAAG
>JAHKKF010469432.1:0-19728 GCA_019740295.1 Labeo calbasu | reverse complement strand
TTTTATATATATATATATATATATATATATATATATATATATATATATATATATATATATATATATATATATATATATTGCATTTAGCTTTTAGTAATTTTAGTTGTTCAGTATAGTTTTAATAATAATTTTATTATGTGCTTTTGCCAATTTGTCATTAGTTTTAATTTTAATATATATTTAGCGTTATGTTTTAATTTAGTTTTAATTTTAATAATTTTAGCACTTTAACTTAAATGTAAGTTAGCTGCCAAGACAAAATTTCAAAATTCTGTTTTGCATAAAGTTGAATTTTTTTCATGTAATATTTGTTTAATTTTATTTTAGCTTTATTTCAATCACCAAAATCATTTTTAATAGTTTAAGTTTTATGTGTTATGTGCTTTTGTATTTTTTTTTATTTATTTGAAATATTTCAGTATAGCTTTATTTTAGTTTAGTTAAAATACACTACAATTTAAATAAAAGAATAAATGAATTGAGAAGTTTTTCTAACATACGTAGCAGAGTTCAAAAGTAAAGTTAAAATATTTTTGAGTTAAATATATTTTTATTGTATTGTTGATGTTGATAATGCTGTTTGTGACGAGGAAAAGCCTCCTGTAGCTCACAGTAGACATGTGGCTGCAATCCTCACAACAGGCCACAAGCACTTCCTGTAAGATCTCTTTGATATCTCAGTTGTTTCTCCTAGACTGCATGCAATTAAATGAAGAAGATAAGATCAAATGCTTCTCAGATGTTTCTCCTGCAGTGATCACACATGTGGAGATCCAAAGAAGATCTCAACAATGTCATACACTCTTCTCAGATTTGCTAAGATAAAATCCACATTCATTTTATCGCTCTATACTGGATGACCTCTGGTGACTTTACATGAGAAAAGCCCTGCCACACGTCACTGCGGTTTCTCATCACGGATCTCCTGTTTTAGAGTGAAGAACATCTGGATTCAGAGGAGCGTTTGACGGATTCCCATCACTGACCACATCACATCTATGAGCGAATGGAGAGCTGTGCTCCCGACTCGATCCGCTTTCATGACATTCATGATAATTAAAGAGGAACCCAATGACAAACCACAGTGACGCTGTAAAGGCTTCGATCCACCCTCATGCAAAACCAGCAGAAAACCAGCTTTAGTTTTAGCACAAACACAGCACGTGTTGGTCTTCAGACTGCTCATTACAAACCCTACAGGCCACACACACGCTTTCTCTCTCTCTCTTTCTCTCTCTCTCTCTCTCACTCACACACACACACACACACACACACACACACACATGTTGTGTTTCCATGTTTTATGGGGACATTTCATAGGCATAATGGTTTTTATACTGTACAAACCGTATATTCCAGGGGTGGTGAACGTCTGTCCTGGAGAGCCACAGCTTTGTTTTGCTTCAACCCTAATCAAACCTGAAAAAGCTAATCAAGGTCTGAAGGGTTACTAGAAAGCTACAGACAGGTGAGTTTTAATTAGGGTTGGAGCTGAAATATGCAGGGCTGTAGCTCTCCACGACCCGAGTTCACCACCTCTGGTATATTCTATCGCCCTAAACCTAAACCTATCCCTCACAGGAGACTGTGCACAATTTTACTTTCTAATAAAATCATTCTGCATGATTTATAAGCCTGTTTCTTTATGGGGACCTAAAAAATGACCCCACAAGGTCAAAATTTACTTGTTCTACTATCCTTGTGGGGTTATGGTCCCCATAACGTGATAAATACCAGGTACACACACACACAGAAGACTACACAAAACACACAATAATGATAATAAAACACATAATAATAATAATAATAATAATAATAATAATAATAATAATAATAATAATAATAATTTAGTAAAAACTAAAAAAAAAAAAAAAAATTCAGTTAAACTATGGATTCAACAGTTTCTTCACCACTACTGTTCCTACTAGACACAGAAGCGCCCTGCATACTGAGTCTGTAAGTGCACTGGTGAGCGGCGGCCTCTGGCGGCGGGAGAATGAACTGCAGTCTGTAGTTTGTAATTTTGGGCGATTGCGTCATTTCCGCCGTTCGTCCTTCACCGAGCCGCTGCCGTAACTCGTGACTGTCAGAGAGCACCATGGCGTGAGTTTATTAATCCTCATAAACTCACAAAAACAACAGCAGATATGTGGAGGATTCAGGGTTTGGTGGGTAGAGGTGAGCGATTATGCGATTATGAAACACTCATCATCTGTGATGCAATCATACACTGATACATTGACACTGATACATTGTTATGATGCATTAATACACTGATACATTGTTGCGATGTTTCACTGTATGCTACTGTGCGTCAAATATTATTAAGATGTGCGTGAATTTAGTTGAGTTTCTGAATGAAACATATTTGAATAAGTTTGAGGATAGTTTCGGTTTCAGTTTTTAAACAACAAACGCAAAGTGTATCATCGTGAAATGATGTCAAACTTTTTTTTTTCGTTATTTGATTCATTGTTAGGGGTGTTATTTTTATAAACTGAAAATTTTCTTTATTGATCTATGAGGGAAACGTTAAAAAAACAAAAAACAAAAACACCCACACAAACAAATGAATCTTATCCACCTTTCCTTATCCACGTGACCATTTGTACATTTGATGTGTTTATGCACAGCTGTTTTTAGCTGTACAATACAGCGAGTTTGCTGCTTGATGTAGCAAATTGTTGTGTCTTACCATGTTACTTTAATATATTATCTCAATTAATTTGTAGTGCAAACAATTTTACTGTTTACTGCACGTTGTTATTCTTCTGGTTGTTTCCCTATAGCGGCTAATGAACTGGAAGTCTCACCCATAGCCATAGGCTTACTTCCGCATTAAAGAAAAATAACTATAATGATAATTATAAATATAAAGTTAATAATCCTTTTAATTCAATTGAAAATGCACACCTCAGCTATAAGCATTTAAAGTGGCAGATGACATATATAACTATATCTGAATTATCATCCACATCAACAACTATAAATATAACTATAACAAAAACTATATTAGAATCAGGGTTGCCAGGTTTTCACAACAAAACCTGCCTAATTTCTACTCAAAACTAGCTCAATCACGTTCCCTTGATAAAATTCATGTTATTGTTATTGGGGTTGCTTCAACCCACAGACATTAAAAACAACCCACAGCAACAGTGTTAAAGTAGCACAATTCCACGGGAAAACCGCAGACTTGGCAACACTGATTAGAATCCACACAAATAGACAAAAACTCTTTAAAAAGCTCTTTAAAGTCAGGTGGCTTCTGATCAGGGTTGCCAGGTTTTCAACAAAACCCCCTCAATTGCTACACAAAAGTAGCCCGATTGAGTTTTAAGGGGGTCCTTGTGAAAAATGGTGTTCTGGGGTGTAAAATACCAATTTCTTTGTCAGGTTTGCCCTGGTAAATGGCTAAATATCACATTTTTGGGGTCGCTTCAACCCGCAGACATCAAAAACAGCCTGCAGCAACAGTGTTAAAGTAGCCCAATTCTGCAGGAAAACTGCAGACTTGGCAACACTGATTAGAATCCACACAAACGTAAAAAAACATTCTGTTCCATATAAGCGCGCGCTTCAGTTACATAGTTTGCTGCTCTTTAAAGTCAGGTTGCTTCTGATCAGGGTTGCCAGGTTTTCAACAAAACCCTTCCCAATTGCTACTCAAAACTAGCCCAAAAGTAGCCCAATTGTGTTCTGGGGTGTAAAATACAAGTTTTTTTTGTCAGGGTTCCCCTGATAAGTTCACATTCCAATAGCTAAATATCACATTTTTGGGGTCGCTTCAATCCGCAGACATCAAAAACAACCCCGCTGCAGCAGTGTTAAAGAAGCCCAGTTCTGCAGGAAAATTGCAGACCTGGCAACACTGATTAGAATCCACAAAAACGGACAAAAAGCGCTGTTCCATATAAGCGTGTGCTTCAGTTAAGTGGTTTACCGTTAATTAATTTAAAATCAGGTGGCTTCTGATCAGGGTTGCCAGGTTTTCACCACAAAACCGACCCAATTGCTACTCAAAACTAGCCCAAAAGTAGCCCAATTGTGTTTCTTGGGTGTTAAATATGCATTTTTTCCCCCCAAATTCACATTCCAAGGGCTAAATATCATGTTTTTGGGGTCGCTTCAACCCGTGGACATCAAAAACAACCTGCGGCAACAATATTAAAGTAGCCCAATTCCATGAGAAAACCGCAGACTTGGCAACCATGCTTCTGATTGGCTGTCAATTTTTTTTTATCATTTATCAGCTGAAAAAACAAAAACACATTCTTAAAATGATTTCAGTGATGTGGTTCGAGTATATCGTCATTATTGTTCTTAGTGTGAACAGGCCTTTAGGTCTCAAATCACATTTGTCAGTTCATAAACACCAAACCTCTGAAAACTCACATTTGCTCTTGACCCGCAGTGTTGAGCCGGTGTCATGGGAACTCTCAACTGCGGCTCACTCAGGGTCATCATGTGGAGGACGAGGTCATCAACTCCTCCATCCTGACCAGCGGACGACACGCGTCTGACAGCAGCAGGTATGGAGCGACGTTTGATCGATGAGGTCACATGTGATGCTGAAACAGCTGAGATGAACTAACCGTCTGTCTGTCCGTCAGTTCTCACAGAGGCGAAGATGATCAGAAAAAGAAGCGAACATCTCAGTTCTGCTACACTGGTCTCCCGAGATACACCGCTCTCGATGCAGTGGGATGGGTAATGCACTTACAACTCAACAGTTTTTCATAGGTCATCTCTGTGGTGTGTTTTATTAATCAGGTGGTGTGTGTTTGTACAGGGCGCCGCTGCGATTCTCTTCATGCAGCTCTGTCGCAGGATTCACTCTCGACTGTCCGCGCATCCGGATCACAACCCTGGAGCGGCCCAGATCAGAGACGCCGGACTCAAACGGAAATGCTCCTACAAACTCCTGATTGACATCTGTGAGTCCTGCTGTCAATCATACAACATTTTGACCAATCAGAGATCAGACAGGCCGACACAGGTGGCTCTAGCTCAGATTTAGTAGTTTTTTTTACATATTAAAAATAATTATCATTAGTAAAACCGACATGCAAAATGTTATGTAAATAAAAAATACAAATTAAAAATATAATAATAAAATAAAAATAGAAAAAAAATGGACAAATCAGAGATCAGGTGGCTTTCATCTAGATTTTTTTATTGATATAATTAAAAAATAATTATAATTTGTAACATTTACATGCATATTCATCTCCTACTAATAATTATAGTAAAAAAAAAAAAAAAAAAAAACCCAATCAGGTTGGTACAGATGTCTTTTACTCAGATTTAGAATTGAGTAGTTTTACTGACATATTACATGCATATGCATAATTTAAAATGAAAATCCAGATTAAAACACATAAATAAATAATAATAGTAATGAAGTAGAAATAAAAATAAAAAATTCTGTCAATCAGAGATTAGTCACAAATAATATATAATTAACAAAGTATTAGTAAGATTTACATGCATATGGGTCAAAGACGAAAAAGGGTTTAAGCATAAAAACAATAAGTGTAATACTGCTTTAAATTGTTGTTGTTTTCCAAAACATTTTTTAAAAGTTTTCTGTTTAATTTAATTTAATTCAATTTTTATTTTTGTTTTTCCGAGCAAAAAATAAATATCATGCATTTTTCCCTAATTTACAGAAGACACTCAGTAACATGTCATTCAGGGTAACAATCTTGTCAGGCATATTTACAACAAAAATCAGTTTATGACATATTAAAAGATGAATTACTTTCACCCCAAATACTAATGAGTTGTAATTCTACATTTTTAAAAATTTGCCACTATTCTTTTATATATTTTAATATGTGCAAGTCAGAATAAACATGTTGTTTGAATTTTACATAAATATTGTGTTACACAGAATGACAGTGTAACATTATTTCAAACAAATTTTGACATTTTATTCTCCAAAAACTTACTTGAAACCTTAAAAGTAGACATTTAATGTGCTTTCTATGGACATAAAATCACTTTTGTAAATTTCTTTTGATGATGACATCTTAATGTCTTTGACCCATATGCATAATTTAGATATGCAGATCAAAGTAAATAATAAAAAATAATAAATACTATTTCTACTACCACTACTACTAATAAAGTACAAATGAAAAAAAAAAAAATTAAATCCATCAGAGACCAGTTAATAAAAATGTGTTATTGCCAAAGCATTAGTAACATTTACATATATGCATAATTTAAAACAAAAAATCCAGATCAAAATAGTATCTTCACATGTGGAAAAAATGTGTTTACATCATTCTGACTAAAAAGTGTAACTTTTTAATGTTTGTATGACTGCATTTTAGTTTGATGTTGAATAGTTTGACAGGTTGAGTTGGTTTGGAATATAAGTCACAGCATGGCTCGGATGATTAAAAAAAAAAGCCTTATATTTTGGAAAATATGGTATGTCATTAAAAAAAAAAAAAAAATTATAATTAAGAAATAACAATAGTAAAATAAAAGCCATTTTCTTAAACTCTTTACACTAATGTTTCAGTGTCCAGGCCGAATGTTTCATCTGTTGGTGTGATGGTGAAATGCCTGCATGGGGCCCTGCAGACTCCAGAGCGCAGCGAGAGCAGCTCCAGTGACCGTAGTTATGTTAACAGTGATGGAGACGTGACCTCTGACCTGCAGACGGCACACAGTTCTGATGACCAGCAGGAGGAGCCATTGAGCAACACATCACACTGCGGTCAGAAAACAAAATACAAATACACATTCACAGCTCAACCAGATATTAGATAGTACTTTTTATTGGACTTTATTTGTTTTATTTAATTTTTACATAAATGTGCATTTGTCATTTTTGTTGTTGTTCTCCATTTTTTTTGCATTGTATTTGACTATAATTGAAATAAATACAATAAAAAACTGTATACATTGGAGATATGAAGCTCTGACTCTTAATTCTTGATTTTCTTACAGCTGAAACTCTTTTTTCTGAACAACCGGAACCAGAGGTAACATTCATTTACTTACTTTACATTAGACTTAAAAATGCAGTTTGTCCTTATATTTGAATAAAAACTCAACTGAATTGATCTGAATAATTGCTATGTAATTGTGTTTTATAGCTGTAATTGAATTTGTTTCGTAATTGAAGAAACATTAAAATTGTATTACTACTATGAAACAGCCTGTATTGTATAGAGCACTATAGAAATAAATGTGAATTGACTTTCTGTATGTTTCCGGTAGGAACGTCTTTCTCCTGATGCAGCAGCACAGAATTTGCGGCGTGTGGCGGACGGCAGCGTTCCCGTAATCCTCAACATCATCGGTAATGACGAGCTCACACCGAGCTGCCGCCACCTGATATGAACGTGCGTCTGAACGTTTTCTGTTCATCGTGTTTCAGGTCTGGAGAGCGCGAAAGCAGGCGACTATGAGACGGCCTTCTCCTGTTTTCTGGCCTCTGCGCAGCACGACTACAGCAAAGCTCAGTTTAACGTGGGAGTTTGTTACGAGAAAGGACGAGGAGTGCGGCCAGACCACAGCAAGGTGCTGAGATTTTCCTGTATTTATACAGATTTATGCATTTTGCATGTTTGCATGCTTAAAAAATATTTGCATATTTAAATGCATAGTTTAAGTCACTTTGAAAAATTAGTTGCAACACATTTCAGATGATTAAAAATGTAACTTATATACCAGGAAATACGGTACATCATTTAAAAGACCAAAAAGTCTAGCTTAAGATAAAGTAATAACAACAATCAAATATAAGTAGAAATAAAAAGCATTTTATCTGTATTTTGCATACAGATTCCTGTATTTTTCAAACTGAAAAAAAAATTGCTTCATTTTAAAATGAACTTAAAATACATTGGTAACGTGTTACCAAATTTGTATTGAGAATTGTTTATTAATTTGTCAACGAAAGATGCCAAAATAAAAGCTGTTTTAACATTTGAAATTAAAGAAATTTAAACAAACATAAATATTAGTATTGTAATTTACTGACAAATAAAATGTTTTGTAAATGTCATAAAATAACAAATGAAAATTAATGTATTATTAATTTAATACTTAATCCTTTTTTATTATTTTAATATTTTAATACTTTGTTATTCTACAGTACAATAGTATTATTTAAATAATATTTTTTTTATTAAATTGGTTAATTTGTCATATTTAAATAATAATAACAACAACAATAATAATAATTTGTTATTTATTAAATACTTAAATATTATAGTATAGTAGTATTATGTTAATTTTTTTAATCGACTTTTAATTTTTAAATAATAAAAATAATACTAGTTATGATTTATTAAATATTTACAAACTTTTACAGTGCATTACTATTATGACATAAATAATATTTCGTAATTTAAATAATAAATCATTAGTAACATTATATGTAAATACATACACATTTACACATATACTGTATTTTCTGGAAAAAAACAATTGCACATCAAAGTTGCATTGTTGAGAGAAAAAAACCCAGATAAGTTCCATGGGTGTATTGGTTTAATTTATTTATTTAAATAATAACTAAATAAATACTAATAATTTCTTCTGTGATGAATATGACTGTCTCTCAGGCGGTGCATTACTACAGACGCGCCGCAGTCGCTGGTCATCGTCAGGCTCAGTATCGATGCGCTAAACTGATTTTGAGCAGCAGAGGGCAGCAAAGTTTAGAGACGGATGTAGCAGCGGCGCTCAACTTCCTGCAGGCGGCCGCAGACGCCGGACTCACTGAGGTACCACATAAATATAATGTAGAAAAAAAATTTTAATACAAAAATATAAATATATAAAATATACAAACGCATCAAATATAATTTAAGTTTAAAATTATATCAAATGTAAAAATATTTTTGTTTTATTTAGTCATATTTCTGTCTGTGTCAGGCTCAGGTGTATCTGGGTGTGGTGTTGTCTCAGCGTTCAGACTGTGATGAGGAGAAGTGTGTTCATTATTTCAGGATGGCGGCTGAGAGCGGGGTAATGCGCCTCTCCTATTCATATACTCACACTTTTTAAATGTTTTTGATAACTGTGATGTGAGATCTGAAGGTGCTGTGTTGATGTGCAGGACGCCGCGGCTCTCGTGTGTTTGGCTCAGTGTTATGAGACGGGTTTCGGCGTGTCTCCGTGTGTCCAAACCGCCGTCAGTCTGTATCATCAGGCAGCGGCCAAAGGAAACCAGCAGGCCAGAGACAAACTGAGTGACAGACACAGTCGAGACGGTCAGACATAAACACAAACACACTATTCATATCATCACAGTCCAGTGAAAAACACATTTTCCACTTTAGGCAATACTGACTAGTGTAATTTCGGAATATATTTAAGGTGTATATTTTGGAAAATAGCTGTTTTTTTTTTCCATAATTGAGATTATAATTCACTAAAACTGAACTACACTGACATTTCTTAACTGTAAAATAATAAATGAATATTTTATACCATAATATTAATTATTTTACTTGATAGTAGCAAAAAAATGACAATATTTATGACTTAATTTCTTCTTGCAAGAGTTTGAGCTCTTATAAAAGTCTCAAGCTTTTATTTTTTCCTCAAAAACTGCAGGAAGATCTTTAAGTTTAAGGTTTGCAAACTTTATTACAAATCTAGGGACGTCAATACTGTGCAAAAAATGAGTCAAAGTTTTATTTTTTTGACAACACTGTCACAAATGTGTCTAAAGGTGCTAAAGAATTTATTTTTCAAGATTGTTTTTGTATTTTTTTTTGTCTTGAAAAATTGTTTTTCATTGAACAGCAACAATATAATATAAAAAAACTCTAAAATCTAAATACATATTATTTTTTCCTTTTTTTTTTTTTTTAAATGTTTTAATACATTCAGTCTTTTTTTTAAAGAATAACAAAAAAATTATAACAGTTTTTCCATTATCATCTAGGTGACTTTTTACATGTATAATGTTTTATCTTTTTAAGTCTTTATTTAATGTATAAATAAATCTCTCTGTCTCTCTAGTGCTGCGCTCGATTCGATCGGCTCCTTGCTTCTCTGTGATTGGTCAGCTGAATCTCAACTCCATGTTTCCTCAAGAGAGCCGAGATGAGAAGCCCCGCCCACAGCAGCGATCTGACTGCCAATCACAGCCGCTTCCTCACTCCTGGAGCACAGGAAATCTAAGTGTGTTGCCCTCCATCACGCTTCAGATGCTCAACACTGAAAGCAGCCGCAAGGTTTGGACGCTCGGAGTGCGATAACATGATGAATTCATCTCTCATCTTATATTCGCATCTTTAAAGCAGCTTTATTGACAGTTATACACGCACGCACAAGCATATAGCCATTAGAAACGCACACAGAAATGGCTGGATCTGACCGATGAATGTTCTTAGCCAATCAGAGCAGAGCTGGAGAGTTCCGAGCCCAGTGATTGGATGGTTATGATGTCATAGATTATTCATGAGCTTTCGTTTTTAGCACCTTTAAATGTATTTTGCCAGTGGGAAGTGTTTAGTTTTGTGTATACATGTGTATTTGGTTGTGGAGAGAATGTCTGAATACAGTAGAATGAGTGTTTTTTATTGAGTGTGTAGAAAGTGCCAGAGTAAGCTTATCTTTGTATTTTTTTTGTGTACAGTTGTGTTTTAAACTGTTTTGTGGAGGTCACATGGTGTCATTTTCTTGTTTTCTGTGTTATTCGGACATATTGTTTACATGATTATATTAAAACATTAAGCTCACACATTCATTCAGAAGCAGAAGATTTTTCGGTTATCAAAACTTAACAACAAAACCATTTGATCTGTACCATTTTACCACTAAATGAATCGCATGTGCCAAAGGTTTAATTAACGTGCCTTAATTAGATTGTGTAAATGTGCAATTGATGAAAAGCCAATAGCATTTTGCCTCAGTATCAGAGCCAGAATTTTATCTGTTGTTTGTCTTTGTATGTTTTGCCTTATGAGGTTAATTGAGTGTCATTTCACCCTAAAGCACTGTCTGAACTACAATAAAGTCTTTTGTGTTTTCAGCTTTGTGTTTGGCTGATGCACCCTTTCAAGAGTCAAATTCTACGAGTAGTGTGACATTTACAGTGGATCCTTATGATAAGAGTTTGCTTAAAAGTGAAAGCAACCCCTCAACAAAGCAGGTTTGGAGGTTAATGGTCAGTCTTATCAGCAGTAAAGCACAAATTCTCTTTGTGGAACAGGTCACACCACTGTGTTGCTTTCATTTTGTGTTCATGGAAGCATTTCCCATCAATCACAAAGGTTAATCAATCAATTCTGTTAACTATATTGATATTTAAACTAGTTTTATGAGGGTCTGGTACAAGTTCTAAGACAATCAAGTCAATTATTTTCATTAGATCTCTGCGATGAGTGCTATTATGTCATCTGCAAATAAGAAAATACAATGGGGGAAAAATAAAACATGATTATCTGGATGCAGAAATTATTTGTAGCTGCTGTATCAAAATAGTACACATTAACAGCACAGCCTGCTTATTTGGGAAACATGTAAGTAGTTTATGAAGGGCAGTTCTAAATGAAAATAAGATCTTTAAACAAAATAAGAACAAAATTCTATGAACAGTCTTTAAGACTAGCTGTATGTTTAAACTGTAGTTCTTCAATTTGATTAGGATATAAAGAATCTTTCCAAAGGTTTATTGAAATGTCACGTTGTTTCAGTCATGGGATCCATGGTAGTGGACATGAAGAAGTCTAATTAAGAAAGTTTTTACCCAAACCCATTTAAGACTCATTTCTAACATTTGAGAAAAATCAAATATTAGGTGGGTAAAAAAATTTTACTCAGTGGAAAAATATCAGGGTTGAAGGGGACACATGCTGATTGACTTTATTACTTTATGTCTCTACTCCACCATTGATCTATCAGCAGTAAAACACAAAGTCCCCTTGTAGACCAGATCACACCACTGTGTTGCTGCTTTCATTTTGTGTTCATGAAACATTTCCCATAAATCACACAGGTTCATTTCTAATTCCTGTAAACTACATTTATGTTTAAATCAGTTTTATGAGGGTCTGATACCAGTTATAAAACAATCAACATTTTCATTCGGTCTCTGGGTTGAGTGCCTATCTGCAAATTAAAACTAAAATTTATATGGTTATCTGGATGCAGAAAAAAAAATGTCTAAACTTCTGAAGTACAATATTATTTTTGGTATTAGAAGCAATATAATTTAATAAAATATCACTGCAGAGCTGTACTTCAAAAGTGTTAATTGTGCAGTTCTTTCCTTCGTGTTGTGTTAAGAAGAATTTTTTTCTTTTAACATGATAAAAATGACTCCTCAAAGGTCTGCATCTAATAACCAAAGAGGCCGGAGCCCTGTTACATTACTCTATTATTTTAAAGTTTGTAGCAACTCTTCACATTAAGACTGAGTTCATTTTAAATCGGTAAAGGTTATGTTTGTTTTTCTGCAATATCCTTTTTAAAAGAAAGCAATTTAAAAAGTCACTATTTTTGAAATAGAACACTAATGTACTGCATACTACACAGTATGTACAGTGCATGCTGTTTTAAATAGCATGTGAAAGACTGCACATTATGCAAGATATATTTCAAAACGTAGTACATGACAATGTCACATGACCTTATGTTGCATATTTAATTCATGTGAGAGTTCACTTTTAATCACAAATAAATATTAAAATAATATCTAATTTTGTGTAAAATGTTAAACAATGTCAGTGTTCATGTGCCCTCTCCTCCCCTCTTGCACTTCAGATCAGTGAAGAGGACAGAACAGTGAATATATTTGATATGATTATAAAGTCGGGTGTGATAAGACATATGACAGAACTCCCCTGCCTTTCCAAGAATCTACTTTTAAGATATTGCATTCCATAGACTTCAGTAGATAGAACCATTTCTGTTTTCTAAAAAATATCATATAATGTAAAGAAGTTATCACCAAATAGGAATATGTGAATAACTCAATTTTGACAAAAATGTCAGATAGAATCTTCTAAGCCAACAATATGTTTTATGTAGCTTAATTTCAAAAAGTCAGATCATTGTGTTTCTGATTCAGATTTTGAAATTACACAATCTAATTTAAATTAAAGACTGCTCATGCTACATGCAGCATCTTTGTTTGGATCATTTTTTTTTTTTTTTTTTTTTGTGTACAGTTGTGTTTTAAACTGTTTTGTGAAGGTCACATGGTGTCATTTTCTTGTTTTCTGTGTTATTCGAACATATTGTTTACATGATTATATTAAAACATTAAGCTCACACATTCATTCAGAAGCAGAACAATTATCGGTTATCAAAAATTAACAACAAAACCATTTGATCTGTACCATTTTACCACTAAATGAATCGCATATGCCAAAGGTTTAATTAACGTGCCTTAATTAGATTGTGCAAATGTGCAGTTGATGAAAAGCCAATAGCATTTTATGAACCTCAGTATCAGAGCCAGAATTTTATCTGTTGTTTTTTTTTGGATGTTTTGCCTTATGAGTGTCATTTCACCCTAAAGCACTGTCTGAACTACAATAAAAGACTTTTGTGTTTTCAACTTTGTATTTGACTGATTCACCCTAAGAAAAACAGTACAATTTATCAAGTAGTATGGTAAACTATGTTGGCACACACAATGAATTTGTTTTGGTAACAGAAGAAGCTTCCAGTACAGACAGAGAATTAAAAAAAATAAAGACAGGTAAAACACATACAAATAAGTATCAAGATTCCAGAGTGAGACTGAATTGGTAAATGTGTTGAAAAGATGCATTCATTCATTTTCAGAAACAAAAATCTGAGTTTGAATGAATTTCCATGAATTTAGCTTAGAAAATGTTGCAGGCGTAAAAATTTTGAAGGATTTTAATACGAATCTCTTGAATGATGTTTATCAATGACTATATCTTGACTATATATATATATATATATATATATATATGGAAAGATACTGAAGGATGAATCTGCAGCCACAAAGCCACAGCTTTTTGGGAAACAGTTTGAAGCTCCTTGTAGAAGTTATATGAGCTCTGTTAATTAAGATTTAATAAAAGTGACATCATGTGGCACCGCCTGGAACTGTGTGTGTATGTACCTGTACCTGGCCTTCCCTATACATTATGAGGACCAAATGTCCCCACAAGTATTGTAATACCAGTACATTTTGTCCTTGTGGGAGTATTTTTGGTCCCCATGTGGAAACAAGCTTATAAATCATACAGAGTGAAATATTGTTTTTTTTTTTTTTGCCTGTAGTTTTGTGTGAAGGGTAGGTTTAGCAAAACACACACACACACACAGAAGCAGAAACAAGCAATTGTGTATGTAAGCAGATGCATATGTAAAATGATGTGATCATCAATTTTCTCTCTATGGCGCTCATGAAGACCTATACCTGGAAGACGTGGTCTTGTTATAGCAGCAAATGGTAAAAATCACTTACATCCCCATGAGAAACAATTACCGTCCAAATAGGGCTTTAGACAGCCTTAAACAGAATGACACAATGTGCAATATATATATATATATATATATATATATATATATATATATAGATAGAAACTTCTGAATATTGGGGATGGGGGTTTATATAACTCTGAGGGGAACTGACTGCCTTCAGACCAAGTGTGGGTAAGGGTATAATGGATGTAGGTCTTTTACTTTTAATTATTATGAGAATACCCAAACTGGCTTGAAGAACACAGATAAAGTGTATATATTGTCACAGTCAAATGTTTATTGTCTTCATATTTCTGTATACTTTAAACTTTTAATATATTGCTCAATTTAAGATTTTTTTTTTTGATGAAAAAAAGTCATTCTTTAAAGTCAGCTGCCATAGTTTTGTGTGTGTGTGCGCGCACACACAAGTATACATGCTGTATGTTATTTGTAATCAGGAATTTTGAATGATGAAAACAAGTTTGTGTTAGAATAATTAAAGAAGAAATCACACTTTCTGTATTTCTTTCTTCTTCCTCTTTTTTTTTTAATTTAAAAAGGAATAACCATCTTACCAAAAGAAAGGAAAAAATATATAGAGAGAGAGCTCCTTCCCTGACTCCATCTCTAATTTAATCAAAACTTCCACTATTAGAAACAGCCAAAGTGCTTTGTGCAACTTAGATGATTGTACAGTTTCAGGAATACAACAATTAGCTGAAAAACACTACACAGTTCAGGAACACCAGCAATAACTGGAACACACTTCACAGCTCAGACTGTTTTAAAGTCTCACACAACAACTTGCTGAAACTCACAACACAGTTTTTATTTTAATCCTACAGGCAGAGCAAAAATACAAAATAAAGAGAAACAACATCACTGGGACCAAAAAATACAGTGTCTCTCAACAAGAAAAGGCTCAGCTGGATTGGAATTCTCTGGGTTCCTTTGTACTCCACTTAATGAGCTTAAACAGGAGTCAGGTGGTGCTCATGAACCCCTCAAGCAGACAGTAGGAGGAGCAAGAGCAACACAGAAGAACACAGAGCATACACAGAAAAAAAAAACAGGTCCCACCTTCTATACAAATCATTCAAAATAAAACAAGTTCATATAAAAATGATGTCCCTATGGACATGACATTCTTTTGAAAAGAAATAAAAAAAACAAGCCCTTGAAATTTTGTTCAAAATAGTGATCAACTACTTCCATGCTATGCATAATGCATCACAATAATTCTAATCAAAAATACATTATATCCAATAACATTTGGTCAGTTATTGAGATTCTAAGGAATTGATGTCTGTCTTGGTGCAGCACCAGATTTACAACAGCCAGAAGATTTTAGACAGACAAAGCAGAATGATCTTTTACAATTAACGCATGCAACCATTTTACACCCTTCTAGAGTGTGTTCAATCAGCATCCCACAATCCGGACAGGCACGAATCGATGGACACTGAATGATTTTGTCTTTATAATATGTCAAAGTAATCATTTTACAATCTCTTAGCATTTTTAAGTCACTGTTGGAACAACCCAGATTATCACATTTATCAGTGCGCGGTCGGGGCCCTTTCCAGTTTCCCCCACACTGCCAGCAGAACTCATATGGTTTCCCCATCTTTACTGTGCAGAACGGACACTGAACGCAGAGGTTAGAGGAGTCTTTTCTTTCAATGAAGGAACCACAACCAGGACACTAAACAAACAAGAACAGTGGGGAGAAAGAGAGTTTTAAAAAAATGTAAATAGATACCTTGGCTTTGCAAACAGAAAGAGGGAAAATAAGATGATATACCCCTTTGATGTCAATCATCTTTTTAGCAGCATTTTCCCGAAGTGTGTCTTTAAAATAAAGTTGTTCCTTATGTGTTAGCAAAGTGCTCACTTCGCCATATGGCCACACTTTTGTACATATCGGACATTTCAGTTCCACTTGTCCCTATGAAAAAATACAAGATTATTGAAATATAACATTTCAAACTGTAAAATGTCTTGCCCAGTAAAATTTTACTAAATTAATCTGATTACATTAGGTTACAACAATAAAAGTCCTTTTTAAAGAGACAGGACAGGTAGAACTAAAGTAGCAAGCATACTTTTTCACTGTACAGTATACTGACAGAGATGTCTCAATAATAACAATAAGAAGAAGAATAAGAATACATTAATATATAGTACATAGATATAATACATTAATAATAATAATAGTTGAATATGGATTATTGAATTTTTAATAATGAAATTGTGTACAAAATGTTTCATTTGAAATATTCACAGCCTAAATATACTGTAAAACCATGTTGTATGTCAGCCCCCAAAAATGCAATCCCTGAAAATAGTGTGCATTAAAATTCCGCAATCACTGTTAATGCAATGCATTCTTTCAGTTAGTGCAATTCAACATGAATTTTCTTTTTTTTAATATATTATTCATTATTTTACTTCTATATGTCCTGTTTCCAGGAGGCTTATGACAAACAAAAAACAATATATGTTCTAAACTCTGACATATAGATCAGAGGGTGGCTCTTTCAAGGCAACCTAATAACTCACATTCTTTAGCTGATCTGTGCAGCATTGCGCCAAAGTCTTAGCAGATGTGACGTGACCGCATGATAATTTAGCCCTTGAAATGCTGGGGTCATTGTCATCTTTATCTGAAAAAAAAAAAAAGTTTAGAAACATTTAGATTGTCTTATGTAGGCTACTTTCTAATTGCCTGTTTCTGTGTTGAAGGTATGGGTGGGCGATATACCGATAGATATGGTTAACCGAAAATTTGATTTTGGACTATCGTCTCTATCGAGGTTATGCTCACATGATGTTGCTTTGCTGCTCCATCATGAAATCTTATCATTTGAATGTGTTTTTAAGCCTTGTGGTTTGAAATGTGATTTGAAAATGTTCAAGTGCAATAAGCAGTGAAGGAGAACTTGTTTTGATATGCACATGCTGTCTAAGAGACATTCGCACCTAAAACGTGCAAGTACTGAGTTGTTTTTGACATTGAATTGGGCTTGAATAGTAAATTACACACTCATTTATGTCTAGAGTGAACATGAACAGTTGAGAAACCATGTGTCTCCAGTAGTATCAGTATATTAGATCCAATTTAGTAGTATCAGTATATTAGATTGCATTTTTGTACAGTAAGCCTGAGTTTTCCTTTAAAATGTAAGCTCTACTGTTGTTTCCGTCAAAATAAAATCTTAAAAGTGCAGTATGAAAATAATATACCTTTGAAATATTTATTTTCATTTATTTTACAGTGCAGTTGTTTTAAAAAATAAGGCTATTATTGTCATAGGAATAACAATAATATAAAAATGTTTTATTATTATGAGTATTATTATATTCTAATTTGTTTGGCTTCTAAAACTCCAGTGTAAATGTAATTTAGACTGAGACAGTATATCACAAATAAAAAGAGGGTTGAGTCCCCTTTTAAGTACGACCTGTTTTCTGACTTAAATTTTCTTATTCACAAACTCTCAAAGTGCATTAGATAGAAGAATTTAAGTTCAAAATGTACAACAATTTCATTTTTTTCCCACTGAAAGTCTTCATTTGTCTTTTTTTATATTGTAATAAATATCGTATAGTGGACTTCACATTGTGACATTATTGTATAGTGAGATTTTGATATCATTACATCCCTAGTCATTAAGAAAGGGATAATCAACGGTTTGCAGTGCATAAAAGGATTTTAAATGCACGACGTGGGGGCAAAGACCGGTAGATATGGAGTTTTTTGAACTTCCAAAATGGTCAATAACTGATATAATAAATGTATTTATTTAAAGCATTTATTCAAAAGTTTATTTAAAGCAAAAATAACTCTCTTTCTCTCTCCCTCTCTCTCTCTCTCTCTCTCTCTCTCTCTCTCTCTCTCTCTCTATATTTATATATAATGACTCATATCATAATATAAGACTCTGGTCATATCGCCCACCCCTAGTTCAAGGTATAGAACAACAGCTTAAATCAACAAAAATGGAATTAACTTTCGTCCAATTCACAATCAACATGCAAAGTATAAAATATAGCTTTTACTGAAAAGAAGTCTGTGCATAACTCACCAATGTCATTGGGTTTGTAGACATACTTGACTTGAAAGTCCATTCTGATCCTGTTCGGAAATTGCTAATTTATTTATGTTTGTGGTTGAGAAAAACTGTTACGCTTAATGTGCAGTTAAAGAAACAAATGAAAACTTCACACAGCTTTCACTTTCACTTTATATGCAAACAGGGCGTGGACATTATTCTCTTTCTTGCTCCCTGTTTTCCCTTTAGAGAGCTGAAATATAAAACTTCATTCTGGAATGCTGGGGTACAACAGTTAATATAATATGTTTAAACATACAATCTTAAAAATAAAGGTGCTTCACAATGCCATAGAAGAACCTTTTTTGTCTAAAAGGTTCCATAAAGAACCTTTAACATCTGAAGAATCTTTCTGTTTCACAAAAGGTTCTTTGTGGGGAAAGAAGGTTCCTCAGATTATAAAAAGGTAAGAAAGAGATGGTACTTTGTGGGACCAAAAATGGATCTTCTATGGTATTGCTGTGAAGAAACTTTTAAAGCACCTTTACTTTTAAGAATGTATATCAATCAACTTTATTGCCAAGTATGCTTGTGTGAACAACATTCAGTAAATGTAAAAATGTGCTAGTATTGACTTTAGAATATAGGTAATAACATTATATTGCCTATTAACAATTTAACTGTGCTTATACAAATCCCCACACAAGTATTTTGTTCTATCGTGCATCATGTGCATTGTTCTTAGTGTTAAGGTGTCCTGTTTATTCTCACAGGGGAATTCTAATAAACAGTTTAGTTTCGATTTCACTCACCTTATAACAGAAACTGTGACCTATAAAATTTCAAGTGTCTTTTAAGATCTATTCTTTAGCAAAGGGGAATTTTGGATGTGGATTCTTTAACAAAGTGGTTTGACTGGAGTGGTTTGATGTTGTTACTACACAAGTGCTTGGTATTGTAACGCCAAGCCAGCAGAGGGAGCCTTCACCCCAGTACTGCCTGCATGCTCCCTCTGCTGCTTCTACTGTCACTTCCTGTTTGGCAGTATATAAGGACTCACCATGTGCTCACACGTCGCGAAGTATTGCCAGTTTCACCTGCCTTACCAAGCGTTTATTATTACTCTGTTGGATTACCTGTTGCGACCTTGCTTTGTTTATGGACTCTTGATTTCACGGATTACCCCTGTTGGATTGTTTGCACGTTTGGACTGTTTTCAAGGTTTGACCCTTTTCTGCCCTTT
>JAHKKF010469416.1:0-10487 GCA_019740295.1 Labeo calbasu | reverse complement strand
GAGTAAATGACGACCACTATGTTCATTATTACATCCAACAACACAACACCTCAATCGCTCAATCGGAGATATTCTTGTCTAACTTACATCCCTGCTTCAGAATCGAAACAAGGAAAGTTACTGGACTGTGACTGCTGGTCTGAGGTAAGAGCTCATGTCAATCAACTATCGTGGAGCAGCCTCAGTCGGTGTGACACCGACAGGCATCTGAGAACGGCTCGATTTGAAAAAGGGGATATTATTTTACAGATTAATTAAAAGTCACTGCATGGATTTTTATCATTATAGGGTAGATGTGTACATACACTGCCAACACACATTAATGTTCAAACAACATGAAAAAGTGAACTTAGCATCCGATGACCCCTTTAATAAAACTATGACTTGAAAAGCATTCTGTAACCTCACAGGGCTAAGTAAACACATAGATTTCCAATTAAAACGTGATCTTCATTTGAACAATATTGACTTTTAAAACCCCAAGACTGATCTTGCCAACTTTTTCCTACATTGAACCAGCAAAATAGGTTATATTTTATCTGTGTTTGCAGTCCAAACTGAATGTGATGAGACGAAAAGAAACTTTTTGTTGTGCAGTCTGGTGTAAACAAATGACTCTTTCAATCTGGTTCTTTTTAGTTAATCAAGTACATTCAGTGTGGTCCGATTAATGAACAAGTGACTCTTTTACACGGGTTCTTTTTAGAGAATTAAACACGTACAGTGCAACCAGTGAATTTGAATTCATGAACAAATGACTCTCATGAGACGGTCCTTTTAACGTATTGTGCAACACAAGTCAGAGTTACCGTCTGATGGACCCTTGAACTTAATCCTTAAATGAACTAAGAATCTGTCTGAAAGAGTGGTTAATTAACCAACATCAAATTATCTTGACTCTGAGTGACGTAATATTTTAATAAAATAGAATATATATTGCATAACCTATTCAAATTCACAAGTCTTTTCTGAACTTGGTTGGCTGACCTCCAAGAAAATCATTAGAAACATTACAATTTTAATAATCTTAACGCATGAATCAACAGGTCAGCTGGTCCAAATCTTCTTCTATCTCCATTTTCAGCTATAGCTTCTAGATAATCCTTTATGTGAAATTATGCTTTTTGTGCCGTTGATGTTGGTGTCATTGTGGACAGTGAGAACTGCCATTAACAGTGGTTGAACTCGGGATATCTTTTTTAGGTTTTGTAAAAGTATGTTTTTGTGCCATTGCTTTCACTTGGGTGTGGGGTGAGATGAACGAAATTTTTCCAGTAAAACCGAATGATTTCTGAAGTACTTATCTGCTTTCTACAAGGAACATACAGACTGCATTGTACTCCCTTCCTTCCTTGATTTTATTTTTTGACATTTTTTTTTCAGTTTGGCCAGCTTGCATGCATTGTACGAGCTGGAGTTCATCCAGACATTGACTGTGGTTAATTTATTTATTTTTCCTTAACGTGATGTCCATTATTACCCATGTTAATGCATAATTCTGAAGCAGGGTCATACGCTGTAACACAGCTTTTAAAAATATTTAAATCTTTACGCTAGACCTTGTATTGTGCAAACAGTTTTCAAGACTTGGGTGAAAAAAACTATCAATGCACAGAAATTACAATTCATTTCAACATGCAATAACCACACAAAATATCTCATGATAAGATATACAGATTGCATAACTTACCATCACCAAGAAAAAGAATTATGTTCTTGGCAATGTTCTTGTTAAGGTCTTGGAGGGTCAGTGCATTTTTTAGTGTACGCTGCGCCCATTCCTTCCAGAAATCAGGGTCCTTTTCTTGTTCTACAAGCCGTAAGAATACATGTTTACACATTTGCCCACAAATTATAACAAGCAACCAATAAAGATACTCCTGCAAAACAAGATGATGATCATGGCATTATAAGAGAAGTCCACTTCCAGAACAACAATTTACAGATAATGTACTCACCCCCTTGTCATCCAAGATGTTCATGTCTTTCTTTCCTTAGTCGTAAAGAAATTATGTTTTTTGGACTGATATGGTGCCCCGAGTTTGAACTTCCAAAATGAAGTTTAAATGCGGCTTCAAACTATCCCAAATGCAGTTGTAAACAATCCCAGCCGAGGAAGAAGGTTCTTATCTAGTGAAACGATTGGTTATTTTCATAAAAATAATACAATTTAAATACTTTTTAATGTCAAGCGCTCGTCTTGTCTTCTTCTTCCCAACCTCTGTTTTTTTCCAGTTCATGACAGTTAGGGTATGTCGAAAAACTTCCATCTCATCTTCTCCCTCAACTTCAAAATCGTCCTATATCGCTGTTTTACCTTTTTTGTTAAGGGTACTTGATCTTCTTTGCATGTTCACATTGCAAAGACTGGGTCGGTACTTTTGCAGCGATGAAGGATGATTTTGAAATGATTTTTGAAGTTGAGGGAGAAAATATGATCAGAGTTTTTCGACATACCCTAACTGTCTTGAGCCAGAATACACAGAGTTCAGGAAGAGCAAGACAAGATGAAAATAACCGATCGTTTCGCTAGATAAGTTTCGCTTCTTCCTTGGCTGGGATCGTTTAAAACCGCATTTGGGATCGTTTGAAGCCGCATTTAAACTGCATTTTGGAAGTTTAAACCATAGTAGTCCATTATATAGAGAAAAATCCTGAAACGTTTTCCTCAAAAAACACAATTTCTTTATGACTGAAGAAAGAAAGACATGAACATCTTGGATGACAATCTGGAAATCTCCATTTAGAGATTATACAATGCTATCTCATATGCTATCTCTATACCAAACTGAGATGAATTTAACAAACCTTGGATAACAACAACTGAATTTCTATTTTATGCATGTCTTCTTCAGTGCACATAAGCTTCTTAAAACCCACAATCACGTAAATGAACATATCTGGGAACATCTGACCCGAAGGTCCAATCTTCTTATAGAAGCTAATGTACATTTGAAATGAGTTTTATTCTGTCTTGGGCCAAGGTCAAAAAGGAGACTATTAAACTTCAGTGGTCTGAAACGGTGTTACACCCTTTATGAAGCACTCATCTGACACTATTTAACTGTCTTTAATCAAACTATAAGGCATTCCTGTTCCAGTAGAGCTATTTTCCTTCAGAATTTACTTCCAACCCTGCTCCAGCATAAATGTTTGCTATTATCCTGAGTATCTTGATTTGCTGGTTAACAAGTGTTTGTTTTTAGGGTTGGAGGTAAATTTTTTTAAGAAGTTAGGTCTTCAGAAACAGGATTTAGCACCTCTGCTAATATAAGGTAGTAAAACAGTCTCTTATTAATTTTTAAAGAGACAATATGCTCATCACTGCAGAGAATAAGTGTTATTGTCTTATCTTATATATAAAGGCCAAAGGCCAACAAACGAAAGAAGTATCGTAACTGACCTGGAAATCCAGGCTTTGCCATTCCTCTCCAAACCAGGCAACCGAGGACAAAGAGTACAGCGACCTTCATTTTTTGCCGAATAACTCACGTTCCAATGATGTCAGAGGACTCCACGATCTGCAAGCAAAACAGTTAATGTCAATGCTAAAATAATTCTTTCACCAATTTATTTTCCACAGATGACTATGTAAGCCATTCATATGCTGATTTGAAGTCTGTGTCACTGTGAAACAAATATAAGATCATAATATTAGCTCAACCAGTGGTGTGAGTTTGGGGCAGGGCTACATTTCTCCAGGTATATTTAGTTTGTAAACAATCATTATTGTTGCTGTTGACACTTCATCTTTAAGCACAGAAAACAACTGTTTACTATCGCAAGGCTTATTTTTTCCATTCTAATCTTATATTCATGTGCAAAAACAACTGAAGAGTGACTGTTTCAGCTGGGGATACATGTCAACTTATACAAACAATAATTTAGTACCATATTTGTACATTCATTTATGTAGCTACCTTAAAAGTTCACACCTGAGAATGTGATATGGCTGCACTAGAATTAAACCTTTCTGTCTTCTACTCTTTAGTCAAGGTCACTTTAATGGGATTGAGTGCCACTGCACATGGTGCTTTAATAGGCATGACAAAGCTGATTAACTGGACACCTCTATTCCAAGGCACAGGACCGCACGATTTCTATTACGAACACACACTTTCTAAGCTTACTTCACGTCCTTTTAATGGGGTCTTTAGTCATTGCGCAGCAAGCATCAATCAGAATCAAAGCCATGTGTTCGGTCAACCTATACATTAACCATGGTGGAGCTTTAACCACTTTGTATTTACATTAGTAAAAGTGGGGGGGAAATGGGTATTGTGTTAGTCACGCAATGCACTGAAATATTTATCTCTTATGAAATTCTTGAGTAAATGGACAGCCATGGGTTCTTTCAGGCCCCTATCATGTCTGGTACTTCCCACGCAGTTTTAAAGTGTGAAAAATGTAGCTACGTTTGCTTCATTTGTAGTGCAATGAAATGAATTGATTTTTACTGCAGTTTGAATATACATATATAAGCATTTTTTTTTTTAAATAGTAAAAGTAGATTCAACACATTTTAATAATTTAACCCTTTAACTGTCACTCCCATTTTTGAACACAGACATAAAAATCCAGACTTAATTTTTTATAATTCATGAATGAAAACATTTTGTAATACGATTTTAATGTACATTTTAAATAAAAACATATTTGTCAACAGTCACCTGTATGAAATATAAGATGATGTAAAGGTCTGTTGGCGGGTTCAGTGCGTTAACTGCGTTAAAATATTTAAATTGTGTTATTTTTTCATAATTAATTAAGTTAACGTGTTAAACTGACAGCCGTATGTATTATTTCAATGCTTTTATCAGCTGTTCGGACTCTCATTCTGACGGCACCCATTCACCGCACAGGATCCATTGGTGAAGAAGTAATGCTGCGCTTT
The DNA here is from genome assembly GCA_019740295.1 of Labeo calbasu. Taxonomy (NCBI): domain Eukaryota; kingdom Metazoa; phylum Chordata; class Actinopteri; order Cypriniformes; family Cyprinidae; genus Labeo; species Labeo calbasu. Next base: position 5,593 of record JAHKKF010469416.1, on the reverse strand, counting down.
TTCAAATCTGTTCCAATGAAGTAACAAACTCATCTACATTTTGGAAGGCCTGAGGGTGAATTTTCAGCAAATTTTACACTTGGTAATGCAATGTCTGATTTTAAAATGCCTTTCAAAAGTTGAATTTTGAGATTTTAAGTTTTGAACTGATATATAATTTCTTATGATTTCTAAAACGTGATAGGGAAAAAGGCAACGAAGAAAGTCTTTTGTGACAAAGGTCAGAACTCATGTTATGATTTTTTAAGCTGCACTCTTGATATATATTAATCTAGTTAAAGGGTTAAACAAATAATTTATGGAGTTTTTGTAGGGCTGGGTTTTGACACAAATTTCACAATTTGATTATGATTCACAAGCTTGCGATTATTTTGAATATACATCAGGTATAGTACATGCCGTATTTTCTAAAGGAAACATGGTAAATTCCTCTACTATATACGGTGAAGAACTGTATTGGACACTGAATGTAATTTTACGGTAGTATACCGTTTTTCTAAGTGGCAAAAGAATAACTGTAAATTGACATTCTCAGAATTCCCTGCGTTACATTTCAAATTAGATGCTTTTTTGTTGAAATAACTATGTTTCTTCTTAGTTTTTTCTTATCACTATTGTACATTAGAGTTGTATGTTATATCTAATGTTGTTAAATTAATGTTTATTGCATTATTTCAGTTCTATGTGTGTTACCATGATGGTGTTTAGTGTTTGTGTAAATGACACTGGGCACCTTCTATATAGCTATATGTTAGTATTTAAAACCTGCTTGTGATCGTTTTTGTTCATCGTGTGACTTTCCCATCACCACCTGCTTTTGGTGGTTGTTGGCGTTTTACAAAGGTACAAAACAGATTTCAGTACTTCAATATGTTGGTAAACATTACATCAGTTAAGTTAAATTAATTATGTTAAGTTAATTAAGTTAAAACCGTAAAACACCAACCACAGCTGTCGGTTTTTTACCGTAAATTTTACGGATTTTTTTTTTACAGTGTAGAGTTCATTGTTCTAGCTGACTAATGAGTCCATCGAATATGTTTTTTTCTGAGGTAAATGTGACATTAATGTGTGACACTGTTCACTAGATGTTATATTGACATCTTTCCATGGATGAAACACTGATTAAGCGATTACATGAAACAAGATACGGATTTCGGTAAGTTGTACTCTTTCTTTTAACATACCTTTGGATGTTCATTCATGTTTATTTCGTGCTGAAACCGGTATTTCTGAGGTGAAACAGCGATTAAACTGTATTTATTGTTTGTATACTGTAATAAAATGGGCAGAGTTTTGAGACTTTCAGACTTTGGGTTATATCAAAAGTAACAAAGCACAAAGCTTATTACAATTTATTAGATAAGAGGTGCACTACAACGTTCGTTCATTGACTAAAAACAGGGATTTAAGAATCTATATAGTTTTGTAAAAATGAGAATTGGTTTATTAAGGTTATTATCTTGTTTGTTTAATTGCCTGTTTTACCTTTTAAATCTCCCTAATATTGGCTGGAACCCTTTGATATTTGGCTATAAAAAGTTCACTACCCTAAAAGTCATCATAAAGCCAACAACTAATAACTAATGCATGTTATTAAAAGCATTTGTTTTCCATGTTGCAATCGACACACAATCAATAGCACGCAGACCTGAATCAGAGAACATCTAAGCATTTTTTTCCTATTAGTTCTGCTGCGGGGACACTTTTACCATGACTTGCGGCTCATTTAGAAGCTCTGTCAAAAACGCAGTGGGGCTCCAACAGGCAGAACTCTTGAAGCTAGTCTGCAGGTGAAGAAACACAGCAGTGCCAAAACACAAAGGAGCAGCAAAAGAGAAAACAAAGTTGTCAACAAAACCCAAACTCCTTCTCGATTCATGGCGGCAGGATGTAGAGATATCCTTCTTTTGGAAGAAATCACGTCCAAAACAGAAACAGAGATAACCAGCTATCCTTGTTTTCAACACGCTGACTAGAACTACAACTGCGGATGAAGCCTGTTGTCTGAGTATGCGCTCAGGAGGATGAGGATTAGGGTTATTACTGATAGAGGCAATCTTCAAGCCTTCATCTCGTGAAAGGAGAGTTTACATTATTTTGAAAGTGCAAATAAAGTATTCAGAGCTGTCACATCACTGCCTTTTGTAGGATGTGCAATTTCATGTCTACTCTGGAGTGGCATCCTGTTTTTTGCCCAACAAATCAGTTGTTTCTTGTGTTGTTTTGTCAGAACCTGTAATGTTTTAATACCAGTAAAGCCCTGAGGGCAAAACTCTATCGCTCTAATAAACAGAAACACTAGATTGCATCATATAACAGGAATTACATTAAACTCCTACTAACATCCTAGAGGCCATTTGATCACAGAACATCAAACACTGACATAAGGATTTCATTAGGTTGTACATCTCGGTAAACACGACACTAACACAAGACAAAACCAAATCTAATTATGCTAAAGAGTCTCTGAACACAAACCTGTTTAATGATGAGCAGAAATGTTCTCAGGATGGCTTTCCTGGGCTTTCTAGTTGTGCTATTGTTACATCTACAACTACATTAGTATCACTGCATACAAATCAGTTAGGCACATGATCAATAAAATACTCATGAACACATGTTATGTCTGGGAAGCACTTAGGAAACTGTTAAACAAAACCTGTCCTTGTGTCGCATTGTTTTCTCTTCATGCCGTTTTTGTTTTTCTTTCTTCTAAGTTCCCTGTTAAATACCCTGATTTCTTCTAAGTTCTAAGTTCCTTCTAAATACCCTGATTTAGACAAAAATAAGTTTTCAGGTAAAACAGGAAAGCGTCCTCTAGTAGCTTGCAGTCACGAATATGAAAAAGAGCAAGGCACAAGCCTGGAATTCGTCTCACAGAACAGTTTGATCCCTCGTCCAAACATTCTGAAGGAATGCTACTGGAATTTTGATCATAATTTGGAAGCAATCATAATAGGATAAAACAGGAATCCTCAAAGAATAAAATAAAAAGATCCTACTTGATGATCTAAAATTCCTATTTTTCAGGGTTTTTATCCAGTATTCTCTTTTATGATGACTTTTGGTTGATCCATTTTCGGACTGGTTCCAAATTACGATAGAAATTAGTCAACTATATTAGTTAACATGAACCAAGAATGAACAATATTTCTACGGCATTTATTCATCTTAGTTAATTGCAGCATTTACTAGTGCATTATTAAAGGAGAAGTCCACTTCCAGAACGACAATTCACAAATAATTTACTCACCCCCTTGTCATCCAAGGTGGTTATGTCTGTCTTCAGTCGTTAAGAAATTATGGTTTGTGAGGAAAACATTTTAGCATTTTTCTTCATATAATGGACTGATAAGGTGCCCCGAGTTTGAACTTTCAAAATGCAGTTTAAATGTGGCTTCAAACGATCCCAAATGCGGTTGTAAACGATCCCAGCCGAGGAAGAAGGGTCTTATCTACCGCAATGATCTGTTATTTTCATTAAAAAAAACAAATTTAAATACTTTTATTCTCAAATGCTCATCTTGCCTTGCTCTCCCTTAACTCTGTGTATTCTGGCTTAAGACAGTTAGGGTATGTCGAAAAACTGCAATCGTATTTTCTCCCTCAACTTCAAAAATCACTTCGTTTTGCTAGATAAGACCCTTCTTTCTCGGCTGGGATTGTTTACAACCATATTTGGGATTGTTTGAAGTCGCAATTAAACTGCATTTTGGAAGTTCAAACTCGGGGCACCATATCAGTCCATTATATGAAGAAAAATGCTGAAATGTTTTCCTCAAAAAACATGATTTCTTTACAACTGAGGAAAGAAAGACACAAACATATTGGATGACAAGGGGGTGAGTACATTATATGTGAATCTTTGTTTTGGAAGTGGACTTCTCCTTTAAAATTACAAGTTGTGTTTGTTAACATTAGCTAATGCACTCTGAACTCAATTGACAGCACTAAAATATACTTTGTGCGCATGAAATATTATCATTTAAAGGCATATGCATCTATCCTTACAGTATGTTCCATATTTTTTTTTCTCTAGACTGACCAACATGCACTTTGTCTATTATGTTATTCATAATTAGATTACAGTGAATTCATATAGACCTCTCCCGTGATTAACATTTTTCATAGTCTGAATTAATTTTTGTCATAGTATTTAATATTATAAATATTTTAAAGTAGAGAATAAAAAACTTATCACCAAATCAAAGTCGACATGCAGGAAGCCATTTTACTGTCAGTAAAATGGACCCCTTCAGACCTTAAGGACAGTGTGAAGGTTATTAAAGGTTATTTATTTAGTATTATTATTTTTTAGTCACATATTTTCAACTTGTTTGAATTAAAACGGACGTTTTCATGTAGTTTAAAGTAGTTCATATACATCTTATGATATCTGTAAGATTTTACAGGCTACTCTACTGATGTATTCAACCAGTATGAATACATAAGTAACATTTCTTCATCTCTGACATATTTATTTGTCATTGACCAATATGTTTTAAGTTTCTTTGTCAGCATATATGGATAAAATCAACATCTTTACAGTAAAAAATCGTTTTCCCCAAACCCTGCCACTCTACAATGTCCTAATGTCCTAGTGTCTCATGTGCAGCGATGCACATAAAAGCGCTTTTCTTTTCAATTACATCCTCTCATCTTTTCAGATCATACAATGTCTGTTTGTAGCCATGGGCTGCCAAAACGCGATTACAATCGCTCTACAGAACAGGAAAACCATCGACATTCCCCACATCACTGGAGCGAGTCATTGTGATTCCCTTAATTGCTGTGAAGTTGGAGGAGCAACTCGCCGTTATGCAAACGGAGACCCCAACGCAACCTGAACAACTTGTTGGATTGTATTAAATTAATAACACCACAACTCTCCAACTCTTCCCAGCGTTGCCATTAGAACTCCAGTCACATGAAGCGGTGAATGAACAGAGTCATTCAGCAGATAAGCAGCCCTAATAGTGGATCCTACTCACCCGTCGCGTTATGTATCCGTCCACCTCTGCGATTCCAGCAACACAGGACTCACATTCACGTGCTGTTCTCTAGTCGAGCTTTTATAACGCTTTACAATGCACTAGCCCAGGAGAGGGAGAGAGAAAGAGAGAGAGGGAGAGACCCCGTTAGCAGAGTCCACTATTAATAATAGCGCAATCTGAAGCTCGAGCTCCTCCTGTTGATAGGAGACGTTTGAGTTAAAGAAGAGCGTCACAGAGGACATTATTTCTTTGTATCTCGTCGATATTTTTGTTTCATTCCTGCATGTCTTTACTTGCTTTAAGCAACATTTCCAAAACAGTATTAACACTCATGTCAGTGCACTACCAGTCAAAAGTTTTTGAACAGTAAGATTTTTAATGTTTTTTCAAAGAACTGTGCTCACCAAGCCTGCATTTAGTTGATCCAAAATACAGCAAAAGCAGAAATACTGTGAAAATATTTTTACTATTTAAACAACTGCTTTCTGTTTGAATGTATTTTAAAATGTAATTTATTTCTGTGATCAAAGCTAAATTTTCAGCATCATTACTCCAGTCTTCAGTGTCACATGATCCTTCAGAAATCATTCTAATAT
>JAHKKF010469413.1:0-11100 GCA_019740295.1 Labeo calbasu | reverse complement strand
TAAAAATGTAGGTGTGACAGGGTTGAGACTAGGGTAACGGGGTTGAAGAACGTAATGGGGCTGAAGAGACAAATACATCTTAACATATAAATAGTTGTTTTTTACAGCTTTAACATGGACATTACTACATTTAACATATGGATGTGGTATAAGACTCTTGATCAAATATAATAATTAATTTAAATTACTGGATAACTTTTTCTCACAACCCTGTTATGATCAAATAAGTAACGGGGTTGTGATTTTTTGCTCTAAATGGCCACTGCTCTAAATGTAGTGAATATCAGGAGAGCACATGACATGCATGATATTAAGAAAACATGTATATTGTTAAAATATCAAAGATAATTTTGACAAGTAATAGTTTTCTATCTTCATTTGATGTAACGAGGTTGAGTCGTTAAGCTTGACAATCACAATATCACAATATTAATAAGTTGTAGTAATAAAATAAGGTGGTAACTTGCCTGTGTCTGCTCACAATGTTGTTCAGAATACTTATGATGTCACTTCCTGTTAATAATGTCACATAAGGATCAGTTCATTTTTTTAATGGGGGGGAGAATGATTTGTGTAACAGGGTTGAGGGGTTACTGAGGTACGGAACTAAATAAAATGATTTTAATGAATAATCATGAATTTACTTAGAAAAACAAACATTACCAGCAAAAAAGCACAGATAGATATTTATGAGAATGGTAAAATGTATGGACCTTTTTCTGATTTTATTATTCATATCCCCAAATACGCTTTCATAGAAGGCCATGAGGGACATGACAAAATAGGTGGTGTCAATGGAAAAAAAATGTATAACATGTTTTTAAACCTTATTAAGGAAGACATTTCAATTAATACAAAAAGCTTTTAAAAATAGATTTTGGTGACCCAATAGATAAAATACACTTAAAAAGGTCAGAGGGACTCAAATCGTACCGGTTTCGTGGAATGACGTGTTTACAAAGTGAACATGCAATGAAGGTCAAACGACCTTTACAAAAAATGTAAAACAGCAAGGTAGGAACATTTTGAAGTTGGAGGAGAAAACGAGATGGGAGTTTTTCGACACACCCTAACTGTATTGACCCGGATTACACAGAGAACGCATGCGCTAGACAAGATGAGCATTTAAGGTTAAAAAGTATACAAATTATTATGTTTTTTTTTATCATTTAGAGCCTTTTGAAGCTGTATTTAAACTGCATTTTGGACGTTCAAACTCACAGCCACCACTGAAGTCCACTATATGGCGATAATTCCTGAAACGTTTTCCTCAAAAAACATAATTTCTTTACGACTGATGAAAAAAAGGCATGGACATCTTGGATGACAACAGGGTGAGTACATTATCTGTACATTTTTGTTCTGGACGTGAACTTATCCTTTAACAAAGGTTTGACATGAAGAGATGGAGAAAAGGCTTATTTCACAAGTGTTTTCAACTTCAATCTATAAAATGAAAAATGTGTGCTACATTTTTGCATGAGTGAGTGTGAATCCACCCATGCAAAAGTCTCTCAGTGCAACTGCACAGGATTTTTTTTTGTTTTGTTTTTAAATCATCCACAAGGCAAAACTAGTGTCTTAGAAAGGTAGCAGCACAGCTCTCCTCATCAACACATGATTTGAGGTGCAGGATAGCAAATTTTAATAATTACAAACTAAAAGCCCCAAGTATAAGCAATAATACAAGTGATGCTTGACTTGGCAAGTTTTATTAGTTTTTAAAAAGATCTACCCAGCTTCTTGAAAATATTACTGTCTCACGACAAAAACGCAGCTTCAAAAAAAAAAATGGGGAAGATAATAACCGTTATCTGATATAAGCGCACAAAATGTGTGCGGCTTTAGGAAAATAAGTGTAGGCTTATAAGAAAGGCACGGGCAAAATGGGCTAATAGCTTGCAGGCAAAATTTTGATATCCCACCATGACATTCATTATGAATTCATTTTAATTGCAGATTACATCAGGTAATGAGGGCAATTTACCGATCGTTCGGCTGATAGTGTCCTGACGCTGACGCTAAATACATACGGTATTCATTCCATTTTTCTCAAACGCTTTCAAAAAGATCTTAGAGATCCACGTGTCACTTATTACACTCATTTTAGTTTTTATGGAAATATCTGGTTCGCTAATAAAGCTCTGTTTGTTTGGAATACACAATGAAGTGTCTGAGAAGAAAGTTGGCACATGGAGGGCTTTTCACTTTGGGTCTCACTAAACAGCCTTTACAATGAGACTGACCTCACAGGCGGCTGTCAGAGACAGGCACAATGACTACAGAGACACACGTTTACTGTTTTCTGGGTGGGAAAGACATAAAAAGGCTAAAAAGGTTTTGGTAACACTTTTATTTGAAGGAATAACGAACCTAAAATTTTAGATTTACTCAACCTCATGTCATTCCGAACCCATATGCTCTTATTTTCTCCATTGAAAAAGAAATGTATGTCTACAAAGACAGTTCATTCATAACACTATTGAAAAAGTGTCAAAAAAGTAAACCTTATGACTGCACAGCTTTCTAAGTGTCCTGAAGTCATACAATAGATTTGTGTGAGAAATAAATCAACACTGAGCTTGTTTTTCACTGGATATCTTTCCCTCTTTTGCAGCTCTCAAAACTGGCACATCATGTTGCGAATCTGAACCGAACTCAAATGAGGGGCTTTGGAGGGGAAAATTGTCAGTAAATAACTTCTTGATCACACAGTTGGCTATGAACAACTTGGAATATATACTTACTTCGTTCAGAAGTTTCAGGGCAGTACTTTTTTTCTTTTTTGAAAGAAATTAATACTTTTATTCCATAAGGACACATTAAAAAGATCAAGAGTGACATTAAAGACATTTCAAATGTTCTAAAAGATTCCTTTTTTAAATAAATGCTGCTCTTTTTATTCAACAGAAACCTGAAAAAAAGAAAGAAATCATCATTTCCAATATCAATAATGAATGAGTAGCAAATCAGCATAGAAGAATGATTTCTGAAGGATCATGTGATACTGAAGGCTACTGATGCTGAAAATTCATCTTTGCATCATAGGAATAAACTGTGTTGTAAAACATATTCAAATGCAAAACTATTATTTTAAATTATAATAATATTTCACAATATTACTGTTTTTACTGTATTTTTAATCAAATAAATGCAGCCTTAATGAGCAGATAAGACTTCAAAAACGACTTCTAAACTTATAAATAGTACTGCAGCATCTCAGAACAATAGAACTACTTACTTTTTTTATTAAAAAACTGCATAAACTATAATAGTATCTAAATTATACTATGACCCTATCAAAACATTTGTTTAACCAACCAGACCAAACCTACATTTAAGCTCAACCAATAGTGTGAGTTTGGGCCGGAACTTTCTGTTTGACTGACCAATGAAAAGAAGGCAAATTTAAAGTAGTGGTTCACTTCCAAAACAAAAATTAACAGATAATTTACTCTTTTTCATTTTCTCATTTTCTTTCTTTCTTCAGTCATAAAGAAATGATATTTTTTGAGGAAAACATTTCAGGATTTCTTTCCATATAGCAGACATTTATGGTGCCTTCAAATCCCAACCAAGGAAGAAGTGTCTTATCTAGCGAAACGATTGGTTATTTTCTAAAAAATGTACAATTTACATACTTTTTAACCTCAAACGCTCGTCTTGTTTAGGTTTGCATGAACTCGAAAATGTCGAAAAACTCCCATCTCATTTCCTCCTCCAACTTTAAAATCGTCCTACAGCGCTGTTTTACCTTTTTTGTAAAGGGCGTTTGACCTTCTTTGCATGTTCACTTTGTAAACACTGGATCGGTACGTCTGCTGTGATTTAGGGTGATTTTGTTCACGCAGACCTAGACAAGACGAGCGTTTGAGGTTAAAAACTACATAAATTGTAATTTTTTTTAGAAAATAAACGATCGTTTTGCTAGATAAGACCCTTATTCCCTTGGCTGGGATTATTTAGAGCCCTTTGAAGCTGCATTTAAACTGCGTTTTGGATGTTCAAACTCGTGGGCACCATAGAGGTCCATTATATAGAGAGGAATCCTGAAATGTTTTCCTCAAAAAACATAATTTCTTTATGACTGAAGAAAGAAAGACATCTTGGATGACAAGGGGTGAGTAAATTATCTGTAAATTTTTGTTCTGAAAGTGAACTACTCCTTTAAATTTGCCTTCTTTTTTCAACCAGTCTGCTATTGGTCAGTCAAACAGATAGTCCCACCCCAAACTCACACTATTGGTTGAGCTTAAATGTAGGTTTGGTCAGATTGGTTAAACAAATGTTTTGATAGTGTCATAGTATAAAGTTTATGCAAGGGGGTGAGTACTTATTTGTAAATTTTTGGTCTGGAAGTGAACTACTCCTTTAAGACTGGTGCCACGAAAATGACACACTTCACCTTTATTAAACACTTAAAATGCATATTCATTATTCTCCAATACAAACTTGTTCTTTAATCTCAATGACCGGCGACCATGTCCTCACAAGACGAAATTAGCCAAGAAAGTGTCCCTGCCTTGTAAACATGTGTCCCATAAACGAGGCTAGAGGTGACGTCTGGGAGTAAAACTGTTCCAATCAGATTCATCACACTCACCCTTCAAGCTCTTGCTCTCCTTCTCTACATCCACCTGTCAGACTGGACAAATTGAATTTGTCTTCCTCCAGTAGCTCTCTGACGCTCTAAACAGCGCATTAGTGTCTACAGTCATCAGAGCTGTCAAAGGCAATCTGTTTAGTGTGACGCGGGGCGACGTGAATAGCCACGCCGTATGACATTACACTGGCGCGCGCACTCCGCCGCTGATAATTGCTTTATTTGAAGTGGCCGATCATTACTGCTCTAACGCTGAGGGCTCATGTACCCTGACATTCCTTTTAGCTCTGAGATGAAGTTTCATTTACAAGACCTGACGTCCCCATCTTTTTTTTCCCCTCAACAGTCTAAAACGCATCGCTATGGCAAACCTGAAGTCAACAGCTAACGCCCAACACTGAATGGTTGGAGATGCAGGTTGAAGCTTGTGTTAATTTGAACAGAAATTCACATATCATGCTATTTATATGGTACTCCAAGGTACTTTAAAGTATACCATGGTTTTACCATGGTACATGTGCAAAAACCATGGTAGCACAATAGTACTTTCTGATAAATGTACTGACTGATTACATTTACAAAACATAGGATACTCTAATGGTATTGTGGATGTGTACCATGGTATTACCATAGAAAAGGCAATGCTACGTGCATTTCATGGTCACTTTCAAAGTATCAGAGTATTAGCAGTCCACAGCATTATGTTTATGCTACATTACTTTTTTAAGGGAGTCATATTCACATCATAGTATTTATATGGTGCACCAAGGTACTTCAAAATAACAGTTTTACCATGGTACATGTCTAAAAACCATGGTAATACCATGCTACTTTTTGGTAAATGTACTGAATGATTACAAAACATACAGGTATGGCACTACCATGGTATTTTGGACATGTACCATTATAGCACCATATAAAACCATGCTAAATAATATATACAGTATATGGATATATATATGAACAGTATATAGATTTTAGCATATAGTATATTTATAGTATATTTCAAAGTACCACAGTATTACCATCTGATACCATGCATTATTTTACCACCACAGTACAAAAAAAAAAATTAACCATGATTTTACTACAAATAAAACCAAAAATCCATGGTTACTATAGTTAAACCATGGTAATCACAACTTAACCATGGTCTTGCTACACTAACCATAGTTTAACCATGGAATTTGTAGTAAAACTATGGTTATACAAATGGTAATCGGTGCACCAAAAAAACATGGTTATTACACTTTTCCTATAATAAAATCATGGTTAATTTTCGTAACGGATGATTTTACCATGTTAAATGGTAAATGGTTTGCAGTATAAAAAGTATGTTACTACCATCTGATACCATGATATTGCTGTACCACTGCACAAGGTTATTATATTCACACACCATTGCATTTGTACTCTAGGGCAGTTTAAAGAATACCATAGTTTTACCATGGTACATGTCTAAAAATCTTGGTAGTACCACAGTACCTTTTGGTAAATGTACTGAATGATTACAAAACATGCAGGTACTGTATGGTACCACCATGGTATTTTAGACATGTAGCACAATACAAAACCATGGTATACAATTATTATTTTTTTTAAGTACAAGAGTATTACTATCTGATACCATGGTATTATGTTACTACCACAGTACTTTTTGTAAGGGTAATGACAGTCACATACCATGGTATTAATATGGTACACCAAGGTACTTCCAATAAAACAATGGTTTTACCATGTCTAAAAACATGGTAGATGTGCTGAAAGATTACATGTACAAAAAGAATGGTACTACCACAATTTTTCAACATAGTACCACAATATTTTGGATGTGCCATGGTAGCACCATGTAGTATATAAAAACAGTATATGGATTTTAGTACCATAGTATATTTCAAAGTACCAAGGTATTACCAACTGATACCATTTATTATGTTACCACCACAGTATTTTGAAGAATACTATGATTTTACCATGGTAAATGTACTGAACAATTACACTTGCAGTATAAAAAGTATGGTACTACCATCTAAGACGATAATTTTGCTGTATGTTACCACATCACAAGGTTATTATATTCACACACCATGGCATTTGAATTGTACTCTAAGGTACTTTAAAGAATACCGTAGTTTTACCATGGTACATGTCTAAAAATCTTGGTAGTACCACAGTACTTTTTGGTAAATGTACTGAATGATTACAAAACATGCAGGTATGGCACTACAATGGTATTTTGGACATTTACCATGATAGCACCGTACAAAATCATGGTTTACAATATTCATGGTAGCATCATATAAAAACCATGGTACATGAATTTTAGTACTATAGTATTACCATCTCATACCATGGTATTATGTTACCACCACAGTACTATGATTTTACCATGGTACATGTAAAAGTATTGCACTACCATGTGTATTAGCCAAGGTACCACGGTATTTGGACATGTACCATGGTACATGAATTTCAGTATCAGTATCAGTATTAGCATCTGACACCAGGTTTTGCTGCCACAGGTTATGTTGCCACATAACTTTCTGCAAGGTTATTATATTCACAAACCATGGTTCTACCATGCTACATGTTTAAAACCTTTGTAGTACCATGGTACTTTCTGGTAAATGTACTGAATGATTACACTTACAAAACTTGTACACTTACAAAACATGGTACTACCATGGTATTTTGTATATTTACTATGGTAATTTCATATAAAAACCTACATGGTACATGGATAACAGTACAATGGTACATTTTTAAGTATCACAGTATTAGCACTTGGTACCATGATATTATGTTAGTGCTACAGTACTTTTTTGTAAGGGTAATTATATTTACACACCATGGTATTTAAATGGTACTCCAAGGTTCTTCAGAGAAAACCAGGTTATATGTCTTAAAACCATGGTACTGTAAATGTACTAAACCATTACACTTAGAAAAAGTATGGTACCACCATACTTTTGGGCATAGTACCATGGTAGCACTATGTAAAAACTATAGTAAATTAATTTCAGTACTATAAAACATTAAGAATTAACATCTGTTACCATGGTATTATCCCACCACAGAACTGATTATTACTCATGATCTAATGCATCAAACCACTTCTGTGCCCATGATGGACAGTGGGAAGAGTTTGGCAGGCAATCTACCATAGTTTGTGTTTAAAGCAATCTGCTGATCATCCAGTTACAGCCAGAGACTCCGGAACAGAAGACAATTATATTCACAACACTGCAGCGCACAAACGCATCCTCCAACTAGATCATTCGACTCACTGCACTGTGACAAATTTCATACTGAATAGATAATAATGTCATTATAAGGTCCAGCACAGAGCCAACATGCTCCATGATCCACAAACATCTCCAGGCCACTGTGGGCTCCTGTGGGTGCTGGCGTCTGGAGTAAAGCTGGAACTGTGTTTAATAACACAAGCTGACATTTGGGTTTGAGTAATATTTAGACAGTGTAAAGGTCTGGATGGGGACTCAATTGAAGCATAATGATTCAGTTAAGAAAACCTATGACCCAACACAAGCAGTGAGACCAAACCCAACCAGAAAAATAAAATAAAATAAAATAAAATAAAATAAAATAAAATAAAATAAAATAAAATAAAAAATCTTTGCATATTAAAATATTAAATATAGATACCTAAAATAATTACAGATTTTTTCCATTAATTACAAATCCAATCCTCATGGAAATGCAGGTCTTTTTAGTCTCAGATTAGGTATCAGACCTCTACTATGGGTAAAAAATGAGAACAGAGTGTGTATGTGTGTGTGTGTATGTGTGTGAGACATTTTACCCTTCACAGCACACTCCCTCTGGGATCCCAGAGCCCATTTACAAACCCTCTTCAAAAAATAGCTCACACGCACATTATCACTCTCTGAATGTGTGCACACACACACGGATGCCCGAATACATCATATAAAGCTGCACAAAAGTGTGTATATGTGTGCAAATGTATGAGGCTGCAGACGGCCCATCTGTCCTCATGTTAGGAGCATGAATTGTTCATCTGTCCAGGGTCCATTTGTCATGAAGAGGCCAATTCACTTGTTGTAGCTGGTTTTATATGCTATCACTATATAGTAAAACCTCAAGTCAGCTACATTAATGGGACAAACATTGGTTCTTGCAAATATATGTGACCCTGGACCACAAAACCACTCATAAGCAGTGTTGGGGGTAACATATTACAAATAATGCGAGTTACGCAATCAGATTTCTTTTTTCAAGTAACTAGTAAAGTAATGCATTACTATTTTACTTTTTCAAAGAAAGTAACGCCAATTTAACCATATTATTTGGTAATAATTTAACCAATAATCCAATTTAACCATACTAATAAGCAAAAATTCCTCAAGATAAACTAACATTTTGTTCTTCTTTTTTTTTTTATTGATAAAGAGTGTTGAACTTTTGTCTTCTGCATTCTGCTGTACAGACATAAATGTACTTTTCCTTCAGCCTGAGGCTTTTGGTGTGAAAGGGCTTTTACAATAGCCAAAAATAGAACTTTTTATATTAAAGTGCTCTATTATGCCTTTTCAAATATGACCTTTCATGTAGTGTGTTATGTAGCTGTATGTGAACATAAACTATCTGCAAAGTTGTGAAGCCGACAGTGCACGATAAATAAAGTTATTGTCTATCAAAAAAAACAGTTGGCTCACAATCGACTGAACGAGTCATCAGGAATTCGAATCTTATTCTGCTACGGCTATACATCACAAAGTAACACATTTGCATAATGTCCGCCCACGTTCTACGTTGCGAACAACTTGCCCGCTTACAAACACAGTAAAATTTCCATGTGATTTACATCATGTTGAGAAGACGCTGTATCCTACGAAAGCGTTGCACTATGAAACCCATTCATTTCAATTGCTTGTGCTGCACGAGGACGGCTTGTTTCTGGATCGACCAAAGATGCCACGCACGCCACACTTTTGCCACTGTGCTCTGAAGGGCTGCAATGAACCCAGCGGCCAGCGCAGCACTTTCCGCGTTTGGTGTGAAAGCCACTTAATGCATTATATAATGATGAAGTTTACAACATAGAGGTGTGCCCATTTCGCTTACATAAGCAAATTGCGAGCACTTTTCACGGTAGTCTGTGCTAACTTGTCGATCAGCCACTTCAACCGTTTCATCGTCAGACTCCACTCGAATTGGAAAGGGAAAATCAATGCCATCTTTTCTATGTATTGACAAGTCTCCAGGGCTGTCGTTCAGTTATGGCAATGGGTGTTTCGTTTTCCTACACACGTTGTACGCGGTAGACCAATCATAAAGGACTGCGCCATCTGACCAATCACAGCAGTGAGGGCTCACGGAAAGGAGGGGTTTAGAGAGTCTGATTCTTCGAACTGCTTCGCATGAGTCGTTTACGAATCATTTAGAAGTGAGGTAAATTAAATCTATTTTTGGAGAAAACTAACGTGTTTTATTGACCTTGCATACATGTAAACCTGTGCTGGGAGACTCATAAACAATATTAGCGACCTTTAAAATGGCATAATAGGAGCACTTTAAAACAAACAAGCATGCCCTGTCCAGATGTAGAAAGTAACGCAAAAGTAATGTAATGCATTACTTTCCATAAAAAGTAAGGCTGCACGATTAATCGAACGATTACTACACAGAGCCGTAGTTCACTGATAGGGTACACAAAAAAAAAAAACGCAGACGATATTATTGCGCGATTATGAAATCGAAAGAAATCGTTCGCGATAATGACAGCTGTTCAGTGAACTACGGCGCTTTGTAGGTAGTACATCTGAACGCATGTGAAAATACCACATTTAATAACGTGTTTTTACTCCAAACTCACTTCAAAACGTCAGTCGAGTGTTTGAAATAAATCCTTCTGTGAGATGATGTGGCTTCTTACAGAATAAGGCACACAACGTATTTAATAGTATTCTAAGCAGTGATAAAGGCACTGTAATACAAATATACTTTATTATAATGAAAATTCTTTACTATAATAACTCAGATAAACCATATATTGTTGTGGTTGTGTGTTTATTAGTGACGCTGAATCAGTGAATACAGTTAAATATACAGTGCCCTCCACTAATATTGGCATCCTTGGTAAATATGAGCAAAGGTGGCTGTGAAAATAAATCTGCATTGTTTATCCTTTTAATCTTTCATTCCAAAAATTCACAAAATTCTAACCTATCATTGAAGTAAAACAATAGAAAGCAGGGGGAAAATCTCATTATGAAATAAATGTTTTTCTCTAGTTCATGCTGACCACAATTATTGGCACCCAATTATTGCAACGTCCTTTATTCCAACACGTTCTCACTCCCAACTCGTCACATATTGACGATTGGTCAGGACCCCTTGGCGTCGCTTTTTGACGCCCAGGGTACCCCTTCAGCGTCATTTTTCGACGCGCAGGGTCCTCCATTGTTTTCAGTTGTTTGTCTTTATTTAATGGTTTGCATGCATTTGTAAAAACA